>KK116882.1:333489-362887 GCA_000611955.2 Stegodyphus mimosarum | reverse complement strand
GAAGAGGTTGCTGCTCATGATATACATACAAGTGATTCAGATGCAGAATTCTCCAGAGTATGGTTTAGGGAACAGCAAGGTTTATAATAATCACTCATATGCTGACATGGGGTTTCCTTTCTGCATAATGTAGCACCGTCTTTTTTACTTCAGGTGTCCATGTTATTCATTTCCGAACTCGTATGTATACTAAATCTATCCAGTGCTGAAGCTATTTTGCACTGTTGCTATTTTGCGGCTTGCCTTTGCAGATCCTAAATTCTGCTGCCAAGGGCATCCCTAAATTTTGCATCCCACTGTCTTTCCTGAATTTTAAAGCTTCTCTAAATTTAAAAAAAAAAAATTTTTTCCCTAAATTTTGCTGCCCAGTGCAGCCACGCCAACTCTGGTGCCAGTCTTGGACTTATCGGAATAACAAACCAGTTATTCTCAGTTCAAAAAGCACTAGATGTAATCTTTTGGTCTATGAGTATCATTACAAAATCTCTTCCCCACATGGAAAGTAATTTCTGTTTAATTTCTTCTCGTCAGCAGTTTATAGTGTAGTTAGCTGAAGTCTGTAATCATTGCCAAGCATAATGTCAGTGTAAAAGGCACTCTATGGTATTCAGTTACTAATATTTAAAAGAAAAATTGTTTAGACATTGCAGTGAGTCATTTCCCAAGCAGAAATGTGTTGATACTCATGGAACAATGAAAGCAAAAGGTAATAAATGATGGTTCACCTGTTGGCATCAGAGATATAAGTTAGGAGCTGTAAAATCAATTTTTCGATGGAGAATAGAATATGGAGAATCAGTTTACAATGCATGTCTGATAAAAAGACAGCTATGGAACCAATATACAGATTTATGCTAATTAATGATTGTTTCTTCAATGTGGAGGCATTTTATTTAATGCTGAAGTAAAATTAAGAATAAGGATTCTCTACATGCTTTAAAAAATGTCAAATACTCACCTGTGAAGCATACAAAACAAAACTTCTGTATGTGCATATTTAAAAAAATAAAAATAAAAAAAGACATTACTGCAAGAGCCATTTTTTAACTGCCATGTATTGATAATTATGTTGGGAGGAAAGCAAAAAATAACAAATACTGATTTGCTAGGTTGGTAATACGGATATAAATTATTCAGTAGGTGTAAATCTGTTGTAAGCAGTCGAAGAATGTGACACTACCTTTTGTTTATTTTAGTCATATTTGGAAAAATCTGTGTTTAGCGCAGTTTGTTTTTCTGTCTTTCAGACTTTCGGTTTGCGTTTTATATTTGAAATAAAATACTGATTATTTATTTAATTTATATTTAAATTTATTTATTTTATTTATTTAATTTATATTTGAAATAAAATAATGGGCTAGTTGTAGAAAATGTTTTACAAATAAAATATTTTGTGTGTTCTCAACTGCAGGTTGTATTTGCTATATTAAAACATATTTCTAGTTGCATTTTCTAAATGCAATTTTTTAATTATCTTTTCTCATTATTATTCATGTCACTATTATAAGTTTAATGTATTGGCATTTAAACAGTTTCACTGCCATTTTCAGTGACAGTGAATTATTCCATTTTGACATTGAATTATTAAAGTACTGCCTAATTAAATTGTGTCTTATGTTAATGGCACTGCTGTAAATTCTAGTAAATTTCATAATAAATTTGTAGAATATTGTACTTATATGAAACTCGGCTATGTTACTGAATGTACAAGGACATTAAACTCACTGCATATTAATAAAATGTACAAGTTTTTGTTAATAATTAAACTTAAGAACATCATGTCTTTATATGCAAGGAAGTTAAATTTATAGCTTTTGAAGAAAGGAACCAACTTTCAAAAGGAAAGTTACCTTCTTTCTTGTGAATATTTTTTTAATATTAAAATAAAGAAACTTGGAGATATAAAATCAGGTTTCTGTTTCATTACCAAACCCAGTTTTTCATTTATGTAGTTGGTATAGTTATTTGTTAAAAATAATTAGCAGTTAAGTGTTCATTTGTATTATTATATTTGTTCTTCTGTTCATCTTTATGCATGCTTTTTTTTTTTTTATTTATCTTGCTTGAAATTTTTGTCTTCTCCCCCTCTCATCTTTTAGGAGTTGCTTCAAACGCTCCAAGTGCATCTGGTTATGGACCACCGAAAGCATATACTTCGACTTTTCCGAAAGCACAAACTTATGCTAGTACAGATGGTATGTATTTTAATTGAATTTTAGAAAGCTAATAATTAATTCCTGTACTTTTCTGTTAATGGAATGCCACTTAGCATCAAATGTCGACGTGAAATCTAACTAGGTGGTGGCAGCCCTAATGATACATAAAGTTTCATGACAAAAAAGACTACTTTGTTAAATTCAGAATAAATACAAAATAGATTTTATCAGATTAATTTCTGATTATACAGGAGTCATAATACCGCTGCCAATTTAACATTGCCAAAACCATTTGTGTCTTTTTATGCAGTTATCATCACATGAATTCGATGAGATTGGAATCTATATAGTGGTGGCCAGTACTGTTTATTTCACCATTTTCCACAACGTGGTTTTTATTTTAACTTACAAGGTTTTGTATCCAGCAGCTGCTGCCAATTCATCAACTTAAGTACTGGAAATCTATGAGAAAATTCTTGAGTTGATGTCTCTCATTCTCATTTATTTGCTCTGATGTCATTGCATAGTTTTGCATGATGCAATGTAAATAGGCTATCAAATTTGTTAACTACTGCCCCATTAACATAAAAGTAGCTTAATTCATTAACAAAATGAATTTTTTAAAAAATAATTATGAAGAATCCAAAATATTTTTATGCACTTTAATAAAGAACTGTTTTCTTGTCTTGCTAGAATATGATGTAATAATAAATAATTTTTGAATTAATGTTATAATATTAGTTATGATCTACATAGACTTCAACCACTAGGGATTTTCTGTAGTTTCTGTAAAAGTTCCTGGGAAAATACGAGATATAGAAAATGCGGAAAGGACTATGGGTTATTTAGAAAGAGGACAGGAGAATAGTATGCAAAATGGAATCAACTAATTCATTCGGTGATTAGCTGAATGCTCGTGACATATACAGTTCAAAGTCCAAGATCCGGACTCGCCGGGACTTCGGCGATTCCGGATTTTGGGATTTTTCCGGCTATTAGATCATCAGTTTAAATCTAGTATGATGTCATGCAGAACTTATACAATTAAAAATGTGAAATCAGGATTTATGAAATAAAGGAGCATTTATGACCTAAAGGATATCAAAATTTGCAAAAAAAGCTTTAGATTTATTTTTTTTACTTTACTAATCATTTCTTTCAATGTGAGTTGTCTAAGTTGTTTCGTTTTTTGTGCTAAAATACTTTCTCTGTAATTCTATAAACAGACATAATTTCTTGTTCTAAGTTCCTGAAATTTTTAATTGCCTTTATACCATGGCGATTTTAAAATTTGGTTAACCAACCTGTCGAATATGTGCACTAGGTTTTTAAGTTCATTTTTTCATGAAATATTTTGGCTTCAGCCATTAGCATTATGCCTGTCAATGGCACGCCCTGGCTGCATTCAATCATCACATTGTCATGATTGTCACTTTTAGCATAACGGACAATTTTTCTGTTATTCATTGCGAGTGGGGTGTCAGAATCCACAAGAAATTGTTTTAAAAAAAAAAGTTCCTTTTTCTTCGTCATATGCAGTTACCTTTCCAATGTCATACTCTTCGGAATTTTTTAGACGGATATGCGTTTATCAATTTTTTTGCAGCAGTTTCACTTTTTGTTTAATGGACATTGAAACATGCTTTCGCTTTGTAGATCCTTTTGCAACTCCAGAATTAGAAACTCTTTTTGACATAATCGAAAGTTCAAGTTTTAATTTTTATAAAATTGGTGTAATAACAACAGTGCAAAAAATAATAAGCTGGATCAAATTAGAAGATTAAGGAGCAGCGCAGTCTGCTACATTAACTGAAATTTCTTAGAATCAGTGAAGATAATTTTAGCCTAGTTTAATAACGTCCCGCTATACATATTGGTGACGAAAGACAAGTTGTTCCACTAAAATTTGTCCTGCTTCTATTGCGTTTCTTAGTTTAGTTACCATACCTACGTTTATTTCTTGCACATGCTTAAGGCTAATCCGAGTTCTGAATAAATTGACTCCCACATATACTTAAGGCTTATCTATGGCTAGTGCTTGATACCGCCTGATGTGGTCTCTGCGGGTTCTAAATTCTGCTACAAAGCACCTCCAAGTTCCAAATTCATGCAGCCCCTAAACTTTGGATCCCAGTACTTTCCCTAAATTGTAAAAATTCTGTCATCCTTCAATTTTGCTGCTCGGTGCCTCTCCAAACTAAAAAAATTCTATTTTTCCTAAATTCTGCTGCCTGGTGCAGCCGTACAAGCTCTGACGCTGGTTCTGGGTTTATGCGAATAACGTATCAGTTATTCTGAACTCACATAGCACTAATTGAAATCTTTTAGCCTGTGAGTTTCATAACAAAATCTATTTTTAGCATATATGAAAAGAAATTTTTGTTAATTTTTCCTCTTCAACATTTCTTAGCGCATTTAACCTTAAATCTGTGATCATTGCCAAGCGTAATGTCAGCATAAAAAGTTATTGATAAACATGCAGTGATGAAATATAATAAATAATGAATCAGCAGGTCGTCATACGGGATATAAAATACTAGTAACAATGTTCCTATTTTGGGGGTTGAGATGTATGCCAAGCAGATACGCAATTTATACTTAAATGATTTATTTCTTCAATAACGAGGTATTTTATGTAGTGGGTAAGTGAAATTAAGAATCGGATATCTCCACATGTTTTGTTATGTAAGGAAAAATGAAATGCGCATGCGGAAGGCATACAAAAAAAAAAAATTGTTTATGCCTTTGAGGTCCGGACTTTAGATCATTCCAGATATTGGACCTCCAGATCTCAGACTTTATACTGTATCACATATTGCGTGTGTTGTGGTTTTGAAAAGTAGCCATTTGTAGATTAGTAAATTTCGACTTTTAATCTCTGTAATCTAATTCCCCGCAGTTAAAGCCTTGGTTACCTAGATTTGTTTAGATTACAGTAAGTAGTATGCATATCTTGTGAATTTTGATTCAGCTGGAAGTTTGTTCGTGAATTATGTTGCATCAAACTAAGATGTTAAAATTATCAATCCAAAAATTTAAAGATTCTTCAGGATTCCTTTGCATTAGATCATCTGAAATTTTCTTGAATCATGTGCATTATAAACGGCCTTGTTTTCTCAAAAGATGAAGAAAATGCTATAAAATGTAAAGAAAAATAACAAATTTCTTCATAAAAGATGATGAAAAGGAGATGTTATAAAATGTTAATGTTATTTTGTTCAGTTTTTAATTGAGCATAGTGTACTGAGTTCAGTTTCAGACCAGCTTTTCAATGCAACGTTTTTGTATTCTGCCATAGAAAAGAATTTAGATGCAGCTGTGCCAAATGTGCTGCATATGTGAAATGCTGGGAGAAAGTACTATTGCTAATGTTATAAAATCTGTATGCAATATATCATTTGCTCTAACCCTTTGATTATGATATATTATATCGAAGAAAAGGGAGAGATAATTACTCCATTGATTTCTATTTTAGAATACTCAAATAATAATTATTTTTAATTGTATAATTGAATACTTTATGTCAAAGGAAATGTTTTCTTTATGTCAATGGAAAAAACTTATTTTCTTCAGACACTGCTAGTAATATGTTCTGAAAATTTAAATCAAACTAATCAACAATCTGTAATCATCCGAGGTTCTTCAGCTACTTCTTGCATATAGCTGGGGAGGGGGAGTTGCTGAACAATTAATTGGTTCAGAAGTAAGAATGTTGTTAATAGATATATATTTTTATTTAGAGGAAAGTTCAAAATGAAAGCACAGCTTCAAACTTGCTGAATATTGGGACAGAATCCAAAATCTCATAAAATTTCGAAATACTGCAGTACAAGGTGGCTTTCTCTTTTAGAATCTGTAAGAAGAATTTGGGAATGGTTACATGCTCTGATTAATTTTTGTAGTGATCAACCAGAAAGGGAAGAGATTGAAAGACATTAAAAAAATATTAGTAATCTAACACCAAATTGT
This sequence comes from Stegodyphus mimosarum, assembly GCA_000611955.2. Taxonomy (NCBI): domain Eukaryota; kingdom Metazoa; phylum Arthropoda; class Arachnida; order Araneae; family Eresidae; genus Stegodyphus; species Stegodyphus mimosarum. The sequence continues at coordinate 356,762 of KK116882.1, read as the reverse complement.
ATTAATTAATATTGAAGTATGCTTTGCCATTATTTATAACAGTGAATACTTATTTGCAATACAAGCTCCTTACATACATAAACTGAGAAGAGAAATTATTGAATGTTTAATAAATTTATATGTTACATTCGTAAAACCATTAGTCATTTCTGATAAAAATGTTGTTGTTACTCTGACATCTATTCTTTTTCAAAAATGTAATAAGTGAAAGGAAAATGAAAATTTAGTGATCGATGCTTAAACAAGTTTATATTTAACAAATCTGAATGATCATATATAGTAGATAAATTTCCTCTAAATGGTTCATTTCTAAAGCATGCTGAAGTTGCTAACATAAATTTGAGAACTCCCATTTCATTTTCTTCCATTCATTTTTTGGTGAATACTTTCTAATCCATTATTGATGGAAAATATTTTGATCAAGCGGAAATTGAGTTTTCTTTGTATTAAATATGCATATACTACCCAACATTGAAAATGCAACACCAAGAAGGAGTGGACCGAAAATTATGCAAATTTCAGGGCAGACGCACGTCATCGAGTTATGCGAATCATATAAAATGCACAGCTCCCCAGCACACGTTGAAGAAGATTAAGGGAAGGAATCTGCAGCATGTTCAATTTTCGTGCTGTTATTTCTTCTAGGAAAATCATCATAGAAGATTTCTTCTTATCTCAGAGGATGCATGTAATAGCAAAGAATTCCAGGCATCGTCAATGGAAGCAGTTCCAGTAAGCAGACGATTTTATGAGGGGCATGGTGATCAGACTAAGATGGGCTGGTTGATCCATATGGCAAATTTCAGCTGGCACACACCTGGACTCCTCCATAGTGCATCGGCTGTGGCGATGATAGTTGAAACAAGTGTGGCAAATTTGATGGGGTGCTTATGCAGCCAGAGTAACGTCAGCATGCCTGGATTGACGCATCAGCCGACAAGCGGTGGCACATCTGCAAGCCACTTCTACCTCCATTCTGCAGTATGTTCAAGACACCCTGGATGTTCTCATGTGGACCAGAACCATTTGCCATTGATTAGTGACTAGTGGCTTGCACTCATGGTGTCCATTAAGAAGTCTGTCATTGACCTCTCATCACAGGTGCCAATGTCTGCAATGGTTCTGAGCTGAAGTGAAGTCGATGATGGAATGGCACAGGGTCATGCTCTCAGATGAGTCATGTTTCTGTTTCTCTAATTATAGTTGCTGCGTACGAGTGTGTCATCTATGTGCAGACAAGTCCAATCCGGCAGCAAGTGGGGAACGATCTACTGCGCAGCAACATGACATCATAGTTAGGGTTGCAATTGCATATGATTCCAGGTCACCTCTAGTTCATATTCAGAGCACTATAACAGCCCAACGATACGTGGATGATGTGCTGCGGCCGGTAACACTCCCCTACCTTCAGGGTGATCAGCAGGATAATGCCTGACCACACACTGGTTGCATCAGCCATCATGCTCAGCAAAGTGTACGGATGCTTCCATGGCCACCATTATCTCCTGATCTCTTACCAATCGAACACATTTGCGATGTTATTGGATGCCATTTGCAGACCTTGCCATTGCCACGTTCAGAAGACGAACTGTGGTAAATGGTTGATAGGGAATGGAGAGTCATTTCTCAGGGCACTATCCGTAGTCTCATTGACTCTGTACCTAGACGTGTTGCTTTGTGTATTGCCGTCTAAGGTGGTCCTACAGTCTACGGAGCCGATGATGTTCTCACTCTGTATTATGCATATAATTTCAAAATAGAGATCACTTAATGTTTGTTACAGTCTCTCTCGTTTTGCTGAGTTTCATCACTTTCTCCATCTTGGTGTTGCATTTTGGTGTCGAGTAGTGTATACTTTACAAAAAGCTATATGTATGAGTGTGTGTAATGAAAGCAACAGAAAAAGATGTAGTAAATGTAGATGGCATAGAATGTAGTTATTTGATACTTTAGAATGTAAATCCATATTGAAGAGGAAGAATTCTGAAGCTAAAATGTTGAATCTGTAATGACTAGGAAACTTGGCAGCCAAGTAAAATTAAATCTTCATTTTTATTTCAATTGACATTTGTGGCCACGATTTACTTGGCAGTCTAATTGTGCCCATTTAAGAACATTTACTTTTTTGAATACTGTTGCGATAAGAAGAAAAGCAGCTTGCCATTGTCTGAACTGCAAGAGAGCTAGAAACAAAGAATGCAATTATCCAAGTATGGAGGCTCACCAAGAGAAAGGTTTCAGTTCTTGAAATTTTGAGTTTAGGTTCTGAATTCATGATCTATGTCATCAGTGTTACGCAAGCCGTGCCACATTAATTGATCCAGAAATGATGCAATTTAGAAAAGTTATTACAATTTTTAGACTAGAGAGGCGAATTAAAGGGGTTACCATTAGTTTGAATTATAATTTGAATTTAATCATAGTATACGGTACACATGGGATTTGGTGACAGTATGATGAGCAGTAATTGCGTCATTTTGGTGTTGGCAACAAATTTCAAAATAGCACCAAGACTGTACCAAACACCAGGATTTTACTTAATTTTAATTTACATATTTTTTATCTCATATATGGATTTTTAGTTAAGTGTAATTAAATTGGTTGCAGTTAATGGTTTATTAGAATTTTTTAAAAATTTGCCTTACATGTGCATTTCCAAAGTTGTAAAAATGCTTGTGCATTGATTACTGACAAGTTTTGCTGTATGGTGTGCCTTTTGAATGAAATTTCCCGAATGAAAATTAGTTTGTATTATTTTATTATAAATTTTATTAGGGCCACTGAACATTGCATTGCATTAAAAGAGAGTCATAAATGAGAAACTTATATTTCAGGAATTATATATTGTTTTAACATTTAAAAAGTAGAAAGATGAATATTTTACTTGCATCATATGTGCTGTATTAGTGTTGATTTTATGGTTATAAAAGTATTCTACTAATGTTTTGTTTTGTTTTGTTTTAGAATCATTGATAGTATTGCTTATTTGAGTAATTTCTTTACCTTATCATAAATAAAACTTTTTAAATGTATTTTGGCATATTTTTTAAATTGAATTTTTTTTTTAAATTTCTTTTTAAAGGTATGGGCTACAGTGGCCAAGGAGTTGCATCAGCATCAAAAAATATTGGTTATCATCCATATAGACGCTAAATGTTTTATTTTTATTGTATTGTTTATATTTCAATAAACATTTAAGAATTTTAACAGTTCAATGTTTTGAGAGTGTTGTAATGTCAAGTTTTCTTAAATAATTTAAAACAGAACTATTTTTTTCTACTTTTCTGAATATTCTGTGTGATAAAAATGAAATGTCTCTTTGTCTTTTGAATGTGCTTATTATTTTCTCAAATATTTTGTAAAAATATCACTATACTCATAAAAGCTGATAATATTTCACTATCCTGAAATTCATATTAAAATGAAAAGAAAAAAAATCATCCAAAATCTTCATTTGAATTATTGTGAAACTTTTTAACAGATTTTATTCAACATTTATTCTGTTCAGAATGTGTCTTATGTGCAAATCCATACACTTATTTTTTCTCAGCTTTGTAAAAATTCCTAGACTGTCAGCGTTTATGAAGATTAAAATTTCCATTCTTTATTCAGAAAAGTTCTTTTTAAGATATCTCTTTGAAATTTTCATTTTAATCTAAATTTTGAAAAGGAATTTCTACCATTAATTATTTCTGAAAACTTTTTAATGAATAAGCAGTTTTATTGGCATAGCCATATATTTAAACAAAAGTGGAAATAATTACCATTCCTCATTAAAATTTCTTCACAATTGCAGAGTAATTCCTCCTCAAATTGACTCAGAAAGTAGCTTTATCATATGCATGCAATCTTGTAATATTAATATCCAAATACTTGAACTTCAAATCAAAAATTATGTTGTGTTTTGTAATGTATTCTCAGCAGTATACTAAATCTGAGCTATGTTGTATGCTGAATTATCTTGCTGGTAAAAGTAAGATCTTTTCTAGAAGTACTATCCCAGTATTGGAACTGTATAATTGTCTGGGGTGTCTCAGTACAGCATTTTTTTTAGTAATATTTAATCGACCCAAGCAAAATTTTGAAACATTCACTTGTGCCTCTTTTCAGACAATAGAGAGCATTTTGCAAGGTTAACAGTGGCTTCTGAATTTCTGCATAATTGCTGTAACTCTTATGATGGCATTCTTTTGATAGCACAGCATTTATAAAATATTATTTTACACAGCAATACGTAATTTTTTGTATATAATATGTAACTTACAGGCATTTTTGAATCATTGGTTAAATATAAAATACTAAATCTAAAATAATAATTATATATATATATAATAATTCATAATAAGAAAACTTCCCATATACTATCTCCAAGGAACAAAAATTCAATATAAAACCATCAATGAAAAAACGTTTTAGTCATAATTAGTATTTTAAATTAGTATCCTTAGCTTTAAAAACATAAAAATCTGCTAAGAAAAATCATTAATTGCAAAAATACTAAAATCAAAAGTTAAAATTTTAAGCATTAGGCTTTTCATGTAACCCCCCAAAACAAAATCATTAGGTAACAGGTCTGGGAATAGAGGTGGCCATGGATTGATTGAAGTGATGCCAGTCCGTTGCCTCATACATGTATCTTTCAGATGCTGGGGGGGGCTATGAGAGAAATACATTGCAGGGTTCGTATGGTCCTTAAGAGTCCTTAAAAGTCCTTAGTTTTTTTGGAATCGATTTTTGATCCTTAATTTTATTGATCTGATATTCCTGTCTGTTTTTACAACTGCCATTCTGAGTGTGAATTAGCATTTTAGAGGAATAGTTTTGGTGATTCCCCGACATATATGGTTATCTTTTGGATGGGTGAACAGGTTCATGTATTATAACTTGTTCTTATATATAATATAAATAGTAGGATACTCAAGGTTTTAAGCAAGAAGTGAAACATAGGCATTTCGAAATTCATTTTTTCTAATGAAAAGCTCTTAAACAACTTTTCTGTTTTGGTGATGTGAACTTTTTTAACGTTCTAAATTTGCCAACTTATCATAATTTTGGCGATTTTAAGATCAGTTCTTATAGAAAATTTTTAATCCTGAGATCTGGGAATTTTTCGACGATTTTTTTAATACATTGTAACATTAATAAATTTCATTAAAATAATGGTAAAATATTGAAATTACATTTAAAAAATAACATTAAAATAAAATATGTTATAAAGTTCCATTATACAATATTCTGAATCTGTGAAATAAACAAGGTATAATGCTATAAAACACAGTTTACGAAACAGTCCTTACTAAAAGCGAAATTAGCTATGTAATTAATTAAAAATGTCTTCTTTTTAATTTTTTCATAGTAAGTTTTTCCCATGTAATTGTCTCAAAATACGCATCTGTTTTCTCTATAAAATTAATTTTACACTTTTCTTTTCTTCTTCTTTTTTCTGGCTTTTGGCTATTACAGGATTGGTAAAGATAAAAGACACTACAGCTTGGAAAGTTTAGAAGGCAAGATTTATAGACCCACGATTCTAGAAGATTCCAGTAATATGTGACAAAATAAAAAATGTCTCCATGGTATTAACACATAATGAATATATTTTACAGAAAGTCTAGGTTGAATTTCTTACTTTTTGGGGAAAGTCTGGAAGAACAATGAAGAATGTTTTAATTTGATACTAGAATCTTTTTCTTAACATGTTTATCTTCCCTTTATTTTCTCTACTTTTCACTGGGCACAAGCATAAAAAATAATCAAAAATGCTTCTAATCTTATCACATGGACAGGCATTATAGAAATGCATTTTTTTATTAGTAAAGAAATTGAAAACTGTCGATTTAAAAGATTCACATAATATGCCTTAATGCATCATACAGAGCTGGCACTAGGCATTTTCCCACCTGATGCAATCTCTGTGAATCCTAAATTCTGCTGTCTAGTGCCTTTCTAAATTCTGCTTTCAGTGCCTTCTCTAAATTCTAAAAGTTATGAGATTTCTAGATTTTGTTGCTCAGTTTGTCACTAAATTCTAAAAATTCTGCCACATCAGCTCTATAACCAGCCCTTGCCATATATATTTCATATTTCTTCTGAATTTTGATATTGCTAAAGAAATAAAATTAGCAGCTTTTTCTATACATTCTAAATGCAATTAGTTTTTTTAGAATGACAGAAATCCTTAATTAAATTCTAAAATGAAAAGGAAATGCATCAAAGAAAGAAACTGAATGCATAAAGAAAATTATTCTTCAAAGATATGTACAGTTATTATTATATAAATTACCCAGTTGTTTAGGATTTTAGCCTTTACTATAATTTCCCATTGCTGTTTGCTCATGTGATAGAGTTCCTGAGCCAGCTTAAATTAAAATTAAATTGTATAGTCTTTGACCACTAGTCCACATTTTTAGTTTGAATTTGACTGTTCTTGTTTAATTACATCACCACGAGCTGTAATTGATTTTTTTAGCATCAGAACATGGCTTTATGTTCTAAGTTCTTTTTAAATAAGAGGCTTATTAAAACCTTTGTCTGACATTATAGTTACTTTCAGACATAGCAGTAATTTGCTTAGCGTCTGTCGGGAGGTTTTGGATTATTTAATTTTTACCAGATCAAGTAAACCCTCATAGTTATATTGTAGAGAGGTTGACAAGTTAGGAGATAAAGCACGCAGAAATTAGTGAGAACACTGGTTTGCGTATTGAGACAATTTTCTGATTGTTAGAAAAGGTACTTAAAGAGAAGGAAATCGATTTAAATTAGCCAAAATGTCTGGGAAGGCTTCAAATTAAAAAGACACATAAGTATTTTGTTGAGTTTTAAACAAAACATAAATGTTTTGTAGTTTTTGATGTGTAATTATCGTGATATCATTTAAGAATCAATGCCATAAATTGCATGTATTTGTGATTTTAATACGGCTTTTTTAACAAATATTGTTAAAAAAAAATAAATAAAATTTCATATTAGCCATGCAAATCTATAATGACTAAGGTTATCTAATTATCTAATTTAATTATTTATTACTAACTGCGTACCCTTAAAAATTAGCTCTGCATATTAAAATGAGTTATTGCCTTTCATTAATCCTTACCGTGGTCAGAAGATAAAACACAAAAATGCAAAAATTCATGTAAAACTTATCCTTTGCATCTAGTGAGACATAAAACAATACAAAAAAACTTATCACCTGTGGTGCTTTAGTGGCTTATTGGATCTACACGAAGCTACGACACTAACTGCGACAGACAGAGCTCAACTAACTTTCAAATCTTGCCAACCATGCCTACATCAGGCCTTTTAGGTTTGTTCTAATCAACAGGTCTCTCTCTAGGTAAGCAGCAGCGGTGACAGGGAGATCTTTTATTATGAATCATGCTGATTATGATCTTACTTCTCATTTTAATCTATGCCGCTTGACATAAAATCTACTTGCTATTTACTAAACCTCTAGACTGAGCAAGTATGTGACAAAAATGAAACATTAAAAAAACAGAAAATCAACACAAAGCTAACTGTTAGCAAAACATAAATAAAATGTCACTTCTCTTCTTTCAAATATGTCCACTACTATAAATGTAAAATATTTAATGCTCTTGATATATTTTATAAAGCTGATTTTATTTTCAAGCTTATAAGAATTTTGCTAATTAATTCATATTTAATAATAATTCATCCTACTTACGGATCTTTCTTTTTAGGATGGTATTACAAAAATGTAGTTCAGGCATATACAATATTTTTAATTGATTTATTCAGCTCCCATTTGCTTATAGGTCCTTAATTTTTTTCATTAATGGTCCTTGTACGAACCCTGATTGGAGTGCAGTCATGCTGAAACCACATGCGCTGCTGCATGTGACAAGGTACACTGTTCAACAATTCTGATAATTAGAACGTTTTAGTCAAATAACGTCTTTTTAGTAGAAAAATCGTTTTAGTCATAATTAGTATCCTTAGCTTTAAAAACATAAAAATCTGCTAAGAAAAATCATTAATTGCAAAAATACTAAAATCAAAAGTTAAAATTTTAAGCATTAGGCTTTTCATGTAACCCCCCAAAATGAAATCATTAGGTAACAGGTCTGGGAATAGAGGTGGCCATGGATTGATTGAAGTGATGCCAGTCCGTTGCCTCATACATGTATCTTTCAGATGCTGGGGGGGGCTATGAGAGAAATACATTGCAGGGTTCGTATGGTCCTTAAGAGTCCTTAAAAGTCCTTAGTTTTTTTGGAATCGATTTTTGATCCTTAATTTTATTGATCTGATATTCCTGTCTGTTTTTACAACTGCCATTCTGAGTGTGAATTAGCATTTTAGAGGAATAGTTTTGGTGATTCCCCGACATATATGGTTATCTTTTGGATGGGTGAACAGGTTCATGTATTATAACTTGTTCTTATATCTAATATAAATAGTAGGATACTCGAGGTTTTAAGCAAGAAGTGAAACATAGGCATTTCGAAATTCATTTTTTCTAATGAAAAGCTCTTAAACAACTTTTCTCTTTTGGTGATGTGAACTTTTTTATTTAACGTTCTAAATTTGGCGACTTATCAACATTTTGGCGATTTTAAGATCAGTTCTTATAGAAAATTTTTAATCCTGAGATCTGGGAATTTTTCGACGATTTTTTTAATACATTGTAACATTAATAAATTTCATTAAAATAATGGTAAAATATTGAAATTATATTTAAAAAATAACATTAAAATAAAATATGTTATAAAGTTCCATTATACAATATTCTGAATCTGTGAAATAAACAAGGTATAATGCTATAAAACACAGTTTACGAAACAGTTCTTACTAAAAGCGAAATTAGCTATGTAATTAATTAAAAATGTCTTCTTTTTAATTTTTTCATAGTAAGTTTTTCCCATGTAATTGTCTCAAAATATGCATCAGTTTTCTCTATAAAATTAATTTTACACTTTTCTTTTCCTTTTCTTCTTCTTTTTTTTTTTTCTAAATATTTCTGGCTTTTGGCTATTACAGGATTGGTAGGGATCATTTTTCTTTAGGATTTGAGACACTACAGCTTGGAAAGTTTAGAAGGCAAGATTTATAGACCCACGATTCTAGAAGATTCCAGTAATATGTGACAAAATGAAAAATGTCTCCATGGTATTAACACATAATGAATATATTTTACAGAAAGTCTGGGATGAATTTCTTACTTTTTGGGGAAAGTCTGGAAGAACAATGAAAACATAATATTTGAATGTTTTATTTTTGATACTAGAATCTTTTTCTTAACATGTTTATCTTCCCTTTATTTTCTCTACTTTTCACTGGGCACAAGCATAGAAAATATCAAAAATGCTTCTAATCTTATCACATGGACAGGCGTTATAGAAATGCATTTTTTTTAGCAGTAAAGAAATTGAAAACTGTCGATTTAAAAGATTCACATAATATGCCTTAATGCATCATACAGAGCTGGCACTAGGCATTTTCCCACCTGATGCAATCTCTGTGAATCCTAAATTCTGCTGTCTAGTGCCTTTCTAAATTCTGCTTCCAGTGCCTTCTCTAAATTCTAAAAGTTATGAGATTTCTAGATTTTGTTGCTCAGTTTGTCACTAAATTCTAAAAATTCTGCCACATCAGCTCTATAACCAGCCCTTGCCATATATATTTCATATTTCTTCTGAATTTTGATATTGCTAAAGAAATAAAATTAGCAGCTTTTTCTATACATTCTAAATGCATTTAGTTTTTTTAGAATAACAGAAATCCTTAATTAAATCCAAAAATTCTAAAATAAAAAGGAAATGTGTTGAAGAAAGAGACTGAATAATACATAAAGAAAATTATTCTTCAAAGATATGTACAATTATTATTATATAAATTACCCAGTTGTTTATGATTTCAGCCTTTAGTATAGTTTCCCATTTCTATTTCCTCATATGATAGAGTTACTGAGCCAGCTTAAATTAAAATTAAATTGTATAGTCTTTGACCACTAGTCCACATTTTTAGTTTGAATTTGACTGTTCTTGTTTAATTACATCACCACGAGCTGTAATTGATTTTTTTAGCATCAGAACATGGCTTTATGTTCTAAGTTCTTTTTAAATAAGAGGCTTATTAAAACCTTTGTCTGACATTGTAGTTACTTTCAGACATAGCGGTAATTTGCTTCGCATCTGTCAGGAGGTTTTGGATTATTTAACTTTTACCAGATCAAGTAAACCCTCATAGCTATATTGTAGAGAGGTTGACAAGTTAGGAGATAAAGCACGCAGAAACTAGTGAGAACACTGGTTTGCGTATTGAGACAATTTTCTGATTGTTAGAAAAGATACTTAAAGAGAAGGAAATCGATTTAAATTAGCCAAAATGTCTGGGAAGGCTTCAAATTAAAAAGACGCATAAGTATTTTGTTGAGTTTTAAACAAAACATAAATGTTTTGTAGTTTTTAATGTGTAATTATCCTGATATCGTTTAAGAATCAATGCCATAAATTGCATGTATTTGCGATTTTAATACGGCTTTTTTAACAAATATTGTTAAAAAAATAAATAAAATTTCATATTGGCCATGCAAATCCATAATGACTAAGGTTATCTAATTATCTAATTTAATTATTTATTACTAACTGCGTACCCTTAAAAATTAGCTCTGCATATTAAAATGAGTTATTGCCTTTCATTAATCCTTACCGTGGTCACAAGATAAAACACAAAAATGCAAAAATTCATGTAAAACTTATCCTTTGCATCTAGTGAGACATAAAACAATACAAAAAAACTTATCACCTGTGGTGCTTTAGTGGCTTATTGGATCTACACGAAGCTATGACACTAACTGCGACAGACAGAGCTCAACTAACTTTCAAATCTTGCCAACCATGCCTACATCAGGCCTTTTAGGTTTGTTCTAATCAACAGGTCTCTCTCTAGGTAAGCAGCAGCGGTGACAGGGAGATCTTTTATTATGAATCATGCTGATTATGATCTTACTTCTCATTTTAATCTATGCCGCTTGACATAAAATCTACTTGCTATTTACTAAACCTCTAGACTGAGCAAGTATGTGACAAAAATGAAACATTAAAAAAACAGAAAATCAACACAAAGCTAACTGTTAGCAAAACATAAATAAAATGTCACTTCTCTTCTTTCAAATATGTCCACTACTATAAATGTAAAATATTTAATGCTCTTGATATATTTTATAAAGCTGATTTTATTTTCAAGCTTATAAGAATTTTGCTAATTAATTCATATTTAATAATAATTCATCCTACTTACGGATCTTTCTTTTTAGGATGGTATTACAAAAATGTAGTTCAGGCATATACAATATTTTTAATTGATTTATTCAGCTCCCATTTGCTTATAGGTCCTTAATTTTTTTCATTAATGGTCCTTGTACGAACCCTGATTGGAGTGCAGTCATGCTGAAACCACATGCGCTGCTGCATGTGACAAGGTACACTGTTCAACAATTCTGATAATTAGAACGTTTTAGTCAAATAACGTCTTTTTAGTAGAAAAATCGTTTTAGTCATAATTAGTATCCTTAGCTTTAAAAACATAAAAATCTGCTAAGAAAAATCATTAATTGCAAAAATACTAAAATCAAAAGTTAAAATTTTAAGCATTAGGCTTTTCATGTAACCCCCCAAAATGAAATCATTAGGTAACAGGTCTGGGAATAGAGGTGGCCATGGATTGATTGAAGTGATGCCAGTCCATTGCCTCATACATGTATCTTCCAGATGCTGGGGGGGGCAGTATGAGAGAAATACATTGGAGTGCAGTCATGCTGAAACCACATGCGCTGCTGCATGTGACGAGGTACACTGTTCAACAATTCTGATAATTAGAACCTAAGCCAGGAAGATGTGATAGCTCACTCCACTCAATCTTGATGGAAGCACGTAGGATCTGGTCACTGTGTCTATGAAGTAAACCTGCCCAGATGTTAATGTTGCAGCAACATTGATAAGTATGTGGTGATGTGACTCTCAGATTCTCATGTGCACACACGCAGATTTGATGATGAAAAATTTCGCTGTCCGACTACGATTCAGAGCTCTGCATTCTCATACATGCAAAAAACAGTTTTGTTGTGTAATCTGCTAGTTAGATTTCTGACATTCAGCATTCTCTTGCACATCAGGGTTGCATATGTATATGATACATATGTTTTTATTGAATCACATTAAAGCTAATTTCTCCAGACTTTTGAATTAAAACATTTAATAACTTGCACTCTGTACATCACAGCAAAATTGTCCTGAAGATCAATGCCACCCATATATTTGTTATAATTTCCAATGTGTTTGGGTTGTTTTAGATACAGATTTGTTTTCTTTCCTAAAGTACTTCTTCGCTACTGAAGGTGGATCAGCCGTATCAAAATTAGTTACCATAGTTACAATGGAATTTTCATTCCATCGAACTACTGCTGTGCCGTTCTCCTTATCAACTGCAATGTCATATGTTCCCCGTTCTTCTTTTTTTCATTTTGTTTACGGATACAATAAAACAATTTCCTAATCTGTTCTCACAAATTGTTCCAGTGGCATAATAGGCGAAGCTTAGTTAAACTTTGATAACCTGAGATTCACTTTCTCAAAATAATTTGACAAATGTTTGAATGTCAGTTCAGGTTATTTACATTTTTTCAGAATTTTTTAAAATCAAAGCAGGTTTGAAAAAAGAAGCATTACATCAAGTGTTATTATAGATAAACATTAAATATGAAATGTTGAATTCTTCCCAGAAATTTTTTTAAAAAAAAACTTTTCTCTCTTAAGAATTTAGAAAAGCACTAAACATTGGCAAACTTTTATGCCAATCTGAAGAGAAGGAAAACCATTAAAGGAGATTTTTGTGTTAGAAATATTATTCAGCCTCATTCTGGGTGTCATCTACTTTGATTGTATGAACTCTGATGCTGATGTGCTGACTAGTCCTTCTTAATATTACTGTTGATCGTGATGTAATTAAGAACTCTATTGAGAGTTTCGTAAAATTTTGATATTTTTTCTTGTAACTGTCCAGTATTTGAAGATGTCTACAGATGGTGGAAACAATGTTATTACTAAGTAGGCATTTATTTCTTTTGCAAGAGATAAACTGTATATCAGCTCATAGATGATACCTTCAATTAAGAATAATGCAGCCACTGAAATTTTAACTGTCTTTTACACACGTATATATATATATATATATATATAGTATTTCAGAACTGTTGTTGAGAAATGTGCATGGAAATACAGAACACAATAACAGGCAATAATTGTATAGGAATATAGGGCCGCATGTGTAACCTTGACGTGCTACATGCCCACAAAGACTCAATATAAGTCACAAATAATATGGATTTATTAGATAAATAAGAGTATATACAGCAGTATTGTTTGAAATGAAACTTTTTAAGCAGGTTTTCGAAGTTGTAGTCTGCAGATGCAATATACGCATCGCAACGATGATACAACTATCGACGAATATTTGTAAGAATGCCAGGTATACACACTACTTTGCAGTAATGGTGTGTGCCACTAGATCTATGGCCGATTCCCCAAGCATTTCATATACTAGGCTTTTCATGTAGCTCCCAAAAATAAAATCATTAGGTAACAGGTCAGGGGATCGAGGTGGCCATAGAATGATTGCACCGATGCCAATCCATTGCATCTTAAGTGTATCATCCAGATGCGGGGGGGGGGCAGTATGAGAGAAATGCACTGGAGTGCAGTCATGCTGAAACCACATGCATTGCTGCATGTGACAAGGTACACTGTTCAACAATTCTGATAGGATCTTAGCCAGGAAGACACGATAACTCACTCCACCCAGTCTTGATGGAAGCACGTAGGATCTGGTCACTGTCCACGAAGTAAACCTGCCCAGGTGCTAATGTTGCAGTGACATTGATAGGTATGGTGTCATGTGACTCTTGGATTCTCATGTGTGCACACACGTAGATTTGATGACGAAAAATTTCACTGTTCGACTACTGATTCAGACCTTTGCATTCTCATACATGCAAAAAACAATTTTGTTGTTTAATCCACTGTTTAGACTTCTGACATTCAACATTCTCTTGCACATAAAAGTTGCACACATATATATATATTTTATATATATGCTTTTATTGGTGTCATTAAAGCTAATTTCTCTAGACTTTTGAATTAAAACATTTAATAGTCTAAACTTTGCATTGGAAATATTAAAATAACAAAAAGTATGAGGATTAGGTTATTTCTAAATAAAATAATGAAAGGGATTCAGTTTGACAAAGAAGTAATACATAAAGAATTCAGCATCTCATCTATCAATTAATTATCTGATTTAGATTTTTAGATGGTTTTGTGTAAAATATGTAGTATCAAAAATATTCACAAAAAGCGAAAATTTCTAAAATTGCAACTAATCTCCCTCCATTATGAATTTATTATATATCCTACCATGGGTGAAATTAAGTGAAATATTGCCTTTAGTGAATGACAAGCTAGTTTTTTTATTATTTTTTTTTTAATGTAACCAGTTAGTTTTCAGTAGCCATTTCATGTACAACAGTACAAAAAATGATGAAAAATATTGGAAAATGTGAGAAATTCTTATATTTGATGTTCTTATATGAATTTTTACATCAGTATCAATTAAATGCATATTTTTGTATCCTCATATGCATGCTGTAAAATTTTCTGCTGGTAAGAAAATGTAAAAATACTAGCTTGACATTATAAATAAAGTTATGTAATTTTCACATTAAAAAAAAATTTTGGAAAATAAAAACTTAAAATTTTGTTTTTATTTGCCTAAAAGACTGTGAAATAAAATAACATAAAATTAAAAACAGCTGTTTCTGTAATCAGTAAATTACTGCAACTATATGAGGGGAGGAAATTGTCATGTTTCATCAGCCAACAATTCCAAATCTATGTTTCTGTAATTGATAAATTACTGCAACTGTGTGGGAAAAACTAATCATATATTTCATCAGCTACTACAGTTCCTGCCTTATGTTGGCAGTTGATCTTTTATTTCTTATTTCTTGGGACATGCATAAAGTGGTATATGTACTCATGTCTGAAAGTATCTCCAAAAGGAAGATCATCTGAACGAGCGATGTTTTTTACTAAATAATCACGCACAGCTGGGCGATCTGATTTATGCACTGAAATTTAAAACACAATTTTACGGTATTCTCAACAAATTCTTCTTTTCCAATTTAGGTACATTTTTTCTGTTTGAAAACTACTAAGAGTTGTAATCTTTTACTTTCCCATGTGGGCCTGGAGTGGGTACATTTTCCCCCCTTACTTGGTATTAGATGTACATTTCATTAGAGCATTCTTTTTCTGGCCTTCTACATGAACACTTCAGTATTTACATATTATAAATATGTCAGTTAAATACAAGCCATTATGTGAAAATTCCTTCTTGAATTATGTATTTAGAAAACAAAACAAGAGAAACGTTCACATATTCTTCAGTTTGTGACATGCCTGAACTGGTTGAGTCTTTCAACTGGAAGGGGACAGGTAAGAGGGAGGCAGGCTTTTAAATAGCATGCTGAAGTTCAGTAAACTTGTGGATAGTGAGTGAGATACAAATTACCTTTGAATAACTACTTTTCACCTTTTTTGTTCAAAAAGTTCACAAACAGTAGTGCACATTTAATCACTGATAGCCATGAATTTCACTTTATTTCCATCTGTTTTGTAAATATGAAAATATAAATTTATTAGAATTTATTCAGAATGAGATATTATGAGTTATCTCAGTAATAATTCAAAGTGTTTGAGAAAATACGAAAGAAAATTCTCATTAGATAAATTTCTGTAAAGTATATAAGATATGGAATTATTTGTAAATGAAATTCATTATTATTAATAATGTGGTATATATTGGTGATTGTTTCAATAAAAAGATTGCAGAAGTGAAATTGTTTCCCTATGAAATTAGACAACTAAAAAATTAAGTGTTAGAAAAGACCCAAATATTTAACTAATGACAGACACTGTAAATATGTAATCACAAAAACACAGTCAATATGTGCTGGAGAAATGTTTCAATTTTTCATTGAATGGAAGAATTATGATAAAAATCTTTAAAATATTTTCCCTTTTTGGCGAGTAGAGAGACACATGGCCTTGTTTGACTCATGCAAAAAATTATGTATTTTTTGTATTCATGCATTATTTTCTTTCTTTATTATGCACTTAACAAGAAGAAAGAGTTAATAAAAAATCTAGTATATTTTATTGATCTTTTTACAACTTACACTAGACTTTCCTTTAACAGTTCAGAAAAATTCCATCATTTACCATCAAAGCAAAGCATTCATTTTCTGTCACTAAAACGTAACTCATCATGAAAAGATAAATAGAAATATTTATTCTTTGTTTAAAGAACATCATCATTTAGAAAAATTTTATGATTTATTGATATTACAATATATTTTTTCTTGAAAAGTCCTATATTAATGAATAAAGTTTGATTTATGATAAAACTTGATTCATATTAAAGATTAATATCTCCACTTTATTTTTTAAATTGCTATAAATTTTCAGTTTAGAAATATTGATAGCAACAAAATGCAAATTTTATAGCTTAAGATGTACTTGAGTTTTTCAAGTAGATCAAAGCATAATATTTCATATCACTGTGCAGATGATGAGAAATTCCAATTATTGCATGACAATAAACATATTTCATATCGAAATTGCCTATTCTCCATTGCTTCTGAAATACATTCTGTTGCATGGTTATAAATATTTTCATGTCATGCTCTATTAGATTTCATTCCATCAGCATATATTTTGGGTAACTGATATCTTTTAAGATAATGACATGTCTGATATAGTAATTCATTCAAGTTAAGGATGACCAATAATGCATTGATTAAAATTTCTTTTAAAAAGACTATTTGTAACAAAGTTTGAAAGACTTTTTTAAGTATAAAGACGTTTTTATTAAAATTAGTGGTCTTTAATATTATCATTATTCATTACTCTGTTTGATTTGCATGTTAGTTAAAGTGACAGGATATTTTCTTTAGTTACTGTAAATATAATTATCACTCGGTTTTTAATGCATGCTTGTCAGGTTTCGTATTCTAGAACAGTTGCAAATACGCATTACTTCTAAAATTATTGAAGTACTATTAATTTATTTTAGTTTACAGTATTTATTTTATTTTTAATAGCTTTTTATTGTAATCTTTTTTCTGTTTCCATTCAACCAATTTTTATATTTAGAATTAGCATTATTTTAAAGTGATTTCTCAAAGAATGAATGTAAAAGTTTTATTACTATCAAGTTGCAAACACATTTCAGCTATAGATTTTATCAGTACTTCATTTTATAAATCAGTAACCGTTTTATTTTACCATATATGATATTAGCCTTTTCATTTCAAGCACGGAGAGAAAGATTTTGAAAATGCTTAAATCACTGTGTGCCCAAGTATTTTTACTTGCTTGTGCGAAGCAAAGCAAGTATTTTTTGCAGTTAAACATAATGTAAAGTATTAAAATCTGCCTTTTTTTTTTTAGATAAGCTGTAGTCTTGCATATATTGTTTAATTTTAATATATATAAACAGAAAGTGTTGATTTATAAAGTGAAAATAAGGGGGAATGCAGTATTATGAATATTTCTGTGTGTTAATGAAGCAGAAAACTTAAAAATTTCAAAAGATAAGTGCATATTATATCTTATTGCCTTACTTAAATGCAAAAACAAAAAGTGCTTTTCTTGTGTAAAACATTTTTAAATTCTGGAAAATATGCTGATCACAACTGTACATTTTATATTCATAAAATATTACTAATGTCCATAACAGCATTGTTAACACTCAACACAAGTCTCATAGAATATAGATAACTGTATAGTTGGCCTGCAGAAGGAAACTGAAATATACCTTAAATGATATATATGCTGGGAGCAAAGAGATTAAAAATATGCTATTTATCTGGTAAAAACTTTCAACATAATTTTTGAAAGCAGCATAGATGATAATAGTAAAAGTTGTTTTAAAGACCGTTTGAAGGATTTTTTACTACAGTATGTGTATTTTTATCACTATTGATCAGTTCTCATTTTTATTCACTTTGCAAAAATTTGAATTATATGAGCATTCAAGTTTTATGCTCAGAATTTAATAATATAAATAACAGGAAGAGAAAGCCTTTTATCTGAAAAATTTTGCTATTAATGTTTCTGTAATTTTTAGATATTCCTTTGTTTATAGGATCTTCATGTGAAACCCAAAAATTTTAACTTTCTTGGATTTTTTAATATTATGCTGTTCTTGTAAGCAGCATAGTTCAATATGTGCACATTTGCACTGTGTTATTAGAGCTGCACTATTTCAATGTAAATGAGAAAGTAATTATGATTCATTACGTAGTAACCATTAGGCTAAAGTTAACCTGAATAATGAAATTGTGTTTTTGCCAGCAAAAGTTAGGAAGCATATTTCAAATGTGATGCTGAAGGGATTTTGCATTTCTGAATTGCATGTATATGATATGCATATATGTGCAGTTTAGTTTCTTTAAAAATTTTCTATGGATTAAGATAAAACTTGTTCATAATTTTTGTGTGTAATATTGTTGCTATTAAATAATACTTAAATAAAATCTGCATTGTGATGTTTTAAAACTTCAAATTGTCTATATTAATCTTTTGAAGATTAAATCACTACAGTACTAAAATTTCTATGTGTGAAGACTGTGATTAAATCAGATTTGAAATTATTGAGTAACCAAGCGTTTTTACAGTCTGTAGCACTTTTATGCCAAAAATTAAAATTCAGAGCAAAACCCTGTCACCTTGGATTGTTCTTTCTTTTATTATTTCTTTTATTAGTAACATCTTATAATCATATAATATAATTATTATAGTAAATATCTTGGAATATTTAATTTATGTTGGATTTGATACAAAAATTTGAAGTCATTACGGCCAGTTAAATCTGTTTGATGGCCTTTGACTTTTTTAATTTATATGCAGCTTTTTAGGAGTGGTAATGCAGTAATTTTAAAATTATTTTGAAACTTTTAAGATGTTGCAGTATGCAATATATAAATAAGAATTTAATTTGAACTCAAAATTTCAATACATTTTGAAGGTTAATTGTGTATATTATATTTAACAAAATGAATAAATGAAAGTATTCTGTGAAATAAAAAAATATCTTTTGAAATTTGAATATTTCTAGAAATAGAATGTTTTGCCTGTTTTTGTAAATTAGAGATCTTTGAAGAAAAATAATCATACTTTATTTTATGTTTTCTTCTAATTCTAGTTTTCTCACTTTCATTATTAACCAATTGGAACTACATCTGTAGCTTTTACTTCCTTGTATATTTAAAACATTCTGTATGTTCGTTACAATTATTACGTAATGGATGCCATTGTGATTGTCTACTAGATATCACGAGGTAGATGGTAGAGAAAGAAGGGTACAAAACCCTTGGGTTCTATTCTCTGTGATGTGCTGTTGGCCAAAACTAGGGTGGAACTGTGGCAGATAGCCCATATTTGCCTTGCTTTAATAAATTAATCCAGTCCAATGTCTGTAGGTATTAAAACAGCTGCTGTTGAGCATGATTTATGAGAAATTTTAGATAAATTTATCTGAATCCAGGTATTTACAAACCAGGGCTTCTGCTTCTCATCTTTTTTTCCCTTGTGTATTAATCATTCACCCTTTTGATTCATGGCAGTTCAATTTGAAATTTAGGTTAATGTTGTTTGAAGAACCTGTTTACAGTATTGAGAAAATGACATGTAAATATCACTAGCAGCATTTGCATGTTACATTGATTGCACAGAGGATACTTTCTCTTGAATTCATTCTTACATTATTGGTAATAATTAATAGCATATTCATAGTTCAACAGTTCAGAAAAAAAGAAAACTTGGATCTACACGAATTTCAAAATGATTTGGCTTTTGTGGAGGTTGAGGTAGTTTGTAATTGGGAAGACTGTGTCATCTCTTAAGGATAAATGGCATTCTTTATCTCTCAAATACGCCTTAAAAAAGATATGCAATCTATGTTTCTGATAAACCATATGTTTGACTTTCTGTTTATGGTTATTCTGTTTCAGTTGCTATCCATCTATCTGTCAAATATATTCAGTCAGTCAGCAGTTAACATCTGTGTTACCTGATAACAGTAAAATAGGTAAAACATAAATTAGCAAATCAGAATATTTTTAAGGTTAAATATATATGTGTGAATTTCACAAAGCTCTGTATTTTTATTATAGCTTAACCAATTTTTTAATTTTTTTTTTCGACTAAGAGTATAAGTTGATATCTATTAGTAACTTATCTTTCATACATGTCAAATTCTGCAGATTTAATATGAGAAACGGGAGGTGTAATTAAAAAGTTAATATGAGTATTTTGTTATCATAGACCCTTTTCATGAGACATAAATATGAATAATTTATATTTTTTAACTTAGACTAATAAATGAAAAATACATGTTTAAAACAGCAATGCTCATATTTTGCAATTATTATTTTTTAAAAGAGGAGCACCTACTTTTAAGTGCATAGGAGAATTAAGAAGAAATATTTTGAAATAAAATCAATTTAATATATATGCATGAAATAATTTGGATATTGAAGACATGTAGATGCATTCCTATTGACAAATATTTTCTAAGCAAATGCAGATAAATTGGCATAGTATGTGCACATGTTCTTGAAAAACTATATCAGTAAGACTTTTGAAATAAATTTGGAGATAGAAGTAAAAAGTATTAGCAAAAGAGAGTGAATGTGATGCATTCAAGATGAAAGTTTAGTAAAAATGATTTAGTTCAGATTTTTCTTCATTGGCTAGTTTGAAGTTTTAATTCCCAAATCTGAAACTGCTGCATATTTGCTGAAGCTATGTAAGTATCTGTGTCATTAATGTTATGTAAGAATCACGGCTGTGATTAATTTTGAAATGCCACAGTTTAGACCAATTTATTATAAGCAGTAACTATTTCTAGGATAAAAAGGGGAAATAACCAAATAAAAAAGGAGATTAAGGGCAAATTAAAGTTAAAATTTATCTTACTTTTTTAATGCATACATATGTTAACATCTAGTTATGGAGACTAGCGAGGGAACCACATCCACAGAAATCATTCTGTGAATAAAAAGAGGAATTTATTTCTATTTAATAATGCTAACATCAAGTGAAAATATTCTCCCATAATCTTTATATAAGTTAATAAATATTCATTTTTAACACAGTGATCCATGTTTTTGGAAGTCATGTTCTGGATTTAATTCTATTACTGTATTCCAATTCATTATTGAGTGGTTTTCACTACATATTAAATAATCATCTGTAGTATTTCAATATGAAAATATTTATGCATATATTTTTCCTAAACTTCTTTTAACGTCATGCATTTTATAACAAATACTTTTTCACAGCTGTAAATCTAGGCTTCAAATATAATATAGAAATTAAGTCTGAGGCAGTTTCTGTTTTCTGTAACAATGTTTATGAAATTTGTTTAAATTATTTCCCTTTATTGGACATTCTTTCTTTCATTAAATTAATGCTTTCAGATATCCAAACATAAAAATACTCTTAAGGTAAAATCAGCATTGAAATACTTCCACTTGTAAGTCCTGCTTGTCAGTGGTGTAGATAAATGCTGCATCCTTATAAATGAAAGAAGATGTGCAGTGGTTCAATGATCTCTGCATTCTCATTCATGAAATCTTTTCTTTTATGTACATTAGGATTTTTTCTTTACCTCTCGCTCTCTGTATTGCCATCTAAAAGTCCACCTAGCATGGCAAAATCCAGTTTGTACTCACAGTCACCATTCTCAGTGGTTTTTTTTTTTTTTTTTTTTTTTTTTCATGTTACATGTTGAGGAATGGATGGTCTAGGCACTTGTAATTTGTCCGCTAGAGCTATTATTTTTTCTAATGTTGATCGTACCTAAAATGAAGAAATAAAATTAGCCTATGAAGTCTTAATTTAAAAAATAACTTCATTTGAAATCTGCATTTTGGAAATGGGTTCCATAAATGGAAAAATTATTTTGCAATTTGTTTCAAAGTAGACTATTTGGAATGTTTTGTTTTAATGAAATTTTCAATTGTATAAAGAAATTTTATAAAACACTTTTGTCACAGCAACAACAAGTTAGTTTTCTCGGCACTTGTTTTTATAAAAAATAAATACAGAAACCAATTAAATGTTGAACTATATTTAAGAATAAAGTTGTCATCTTCTGTAGACCTGAAAGTTCTAGTTAAGAAGAAACAACATCGCTCTTCTGATTAAAACTTATTGTTATGTTACATTTTTGTATATATTTTTGTTACTTTGACAGAAAGGAAAAGTATTTGAACACTGAAATTTATTTTATAGCAATAAAGATTTAAATAATAGCAATTAAAGATTTTAATTGGGTCACAAGGAAAAGTTTGGGAAACCCTGCCCTAGTACATTCTTTGAATATTTGAGTTTTATAACTAAATTAATAAAAAATGTGGAAATAACTTTCCAGAAGACCACAAATTTATATGATTTCCATGAATTATAATTCATTTTTTATTTTCAGTATCTTAAAATGTCTTATCAATGGGAATATTCTTGTAAATATGTTAAGTCGAAATGTTAAAAATACTAATAATTAGTTACAAGAATCCGTGACACATGCATAAATTTGTCAGTTTATATTTTCAAAGATTTAACTGAACCAGTTTATTCAGCTCTTGTGTATTTGGCCATAAATAAA
This sequence comes from Stegodyphus mimosarum, assembly GCA_000611955.2. Taxonomy (NCBI): domain Eukaryota; kingdom Metazoa; phylum Arthropoda; class Arachnida; order Araneae; family Eresidae; genus Stegodyphus; species Stegodyphus mimosarum. Next base: position 334,010 of record KK116882.1, on the reverse strand, counting down.
TATTTATATATTCAAAGAGCTAAATATGTTCTTTCATTGAAAAAAGAATGTAAGGAAGCATCCCGTGCTGGGGTACTTAAAAATTACACTGGTGTGCAAAACTTAAGCAACAATGTAAAAATTTAGCAGATAGCCATGAAATTGCAGAAAATGAGGTCTGGAGATCAGTACAATGAATACGTAAGTCAGTAGAAACGCCATGCGTATGCAAATATCAGGAACGAAACGTCAGAGGCGACGTGAGCGTACACAAAACGCGTGATGTCGGCGCGCGCAGCTTAATAGTAGAATAAAAGGAAGGACGGAGACGCAATTCAACATATACTTTCCAATTTCATGGAAACAAGCCAAAATCTTTCTCCTGCCCAAGCCTGGAAAAGATTCTTCTAAACCAGATGGCTACAGACCTATCAGTCTGCTTTCGAGCTTAGGGAAAATTTACGAGCGGCTTATTCTAACAAGACTGGAACCTTATCTTCCTCTTCTTCCTGATGAGCAATTCGGTTTCCGAAATCTTAGTA
>KK116882.1:306563-324061 GCA_000611955.2 Stegodyphus mimosarum | reverse complement strand
AAAGCCAACGCGGTATCATCATATTTAAAATATCCTGGTATTGTTCTGTAAAATCAACATAAAGAACATCCAAGATTGACAGTTAAATAGTAATTATTTCTGTTTTGCAGAGACTGCTGATAATGGGGCTGTATTCCCCTCTACCTAGATTTTTGAACAGAAGGTTTTCCCACAAAAGCACTATGACTTTTTAATTTTAATTAAATTTAAATCATCACCTTGAAACTGTAAATTAGCTTCATTAATATTTTAAGCAGATCTGTCAAATAAGTGATGTAATTTATGGACGTAATCAGATTTCAACGCAGTTTTTTATTTCTGTTTTCAGACAAGTCCAATATTGAATCAAATAGATTGAAATCAAATAAGTGCATTTCGAGAGCCAATGAAATTCTCTGTGCAGCAGCAAGTGCTTGTAATCTTCATAATTTTCAAAATTGGCTAAATAATCTGAGTTGGCTAAATAATCTGTTGGCTAAATAATCTGTCACGCAATGATTTCCTCTAGGACTGCTTTAAAACAACGCACTGAACAGATGCATGCGGGTGCTCATTCAAATATTTGAAACCAAATGCTGACGATGAACACAATGTACAGCCAGTATATTTGATGCTGCTTGTTTCAAATGCACTATGACGCCTCGTTATAGTTGGAGCACCAACAGTAGCAGCTGACAAAATATTATGAATAGGAATTTTTTTCTCTTGAAAAAAATTGTTGATGATATTAAATATCAGTATGTATCGGTTTCCGAATTTTTAGCAAATATAACTCTTGACAAATGTTTTCTTTTTTTATGAATCGAACGTATGATAAGAGAAGTGTTTTGTTGTTTGATATAGTTTATTCATCGAGTTAAACGGAAAATTTGCAAGTAATCGCATAATTTTAATGTCTGTAGCCATTTCATCTGTTCTTCCTTTGCGTCGAATTCTTAGTCAGAGGAAATTTTTTGATGACATCTGACGATGTCTTTTGATGAAGAACAATTTTTATTACCTCTTCGACTAAGCAACTCTACAGGACGATTAATTCCTCGCGATTAACGGTGGAATATTATGTGAGGCTCATAGTCCATCGTCTTATAGTTTAGAAAACGTCGCAAAAAGGTTTGATATAGTTGACTGTTTTAAATAATTTTTTCCAGATCTTGAAAGTAGGATAAATCTTTGTCGTTTTATTCAAATGCTGCTCTAGCCTAGAAAGCTTCATGGCAACGAATGGGCAAATTAAACATACAGGTAATGATTGGTTTGCAGAAGAGTACGTAAATCCGTTTTTCAAATATTCAGAACTGTATTGCCGGCATTTCTTCTTAAATTCTGACATTTTAAAATACAAAATTTGCCAAGTTCTTAATAAACGATTAGCAGCAGATTTGCAGTTAGTTATAAAAATGATGGCTATACTTGACTTCTATCATTTTCACTCATGAATATGGATTACTGGTGAAGCACACAAAAATAATGAGTCATTCCTACCGATACTGATGTTATACATATAGCAGAATTACCGCGCGGTTTTACAAGCTCTGGTGAGATATGACATAAATTACTATGCCGTGGAGTCTCTGTAGGAACGAACGCAGTGGAGGAAAATGAGATGACCGTCTGTCACTTGCATCAAGGTTCCACGAGAGAAAAGGTACGAGTCCTCTTCCGTTGAACTGCTTGCCGTCTAAGGAGTGTCGTAGATCGTCACTTTCACAAGAGTTTTCGGCTTGTGAAAACCTTTACTCCTTTTCTTCCCGTAACCCATAAGGCAGTCAATAAGTGGATTCATACAATCCGGTAGAAAAGGAAGGACTTGACGGCACAAGGCCAGAGTCTCTGAAGAGAGGAGTCGAAAATTGGAGTAAAAAGCATTTCACGTGGTGCACTGATTTTTTTTAACTAAGTGCACGAAGAGAAGAAAAAGAGTAATTCGTCAGCAAAAGTTAATCCATCGTGAGCGAGACCGAACCCGCAACAACAGTAGCGAGCGCTATCCTGAGCTGTACCGGTCTAAGGAGTGCTGTTCGTTAAGGATACAGATTTGAGGCGTGGTATTCACGTGTTCTAAAAAGCCAATCAGGATATTTGCAAAAGAAGCTAGTTCACTCGTGAGGCATGCATGATCCGCGAGGAACTGGAATTTTTCGTTGCTGCCTGAGTAGCCGTAAGTAAGACATTCCGAGAGCTTTCCTTGCCTTTCAGAGATTTGATTTCGTGCATACATCAACTTGTATGCTTTTGCCTGTTTGCGATGCCAGTGCACTTGCTCTGCAAAATTTTTGTCGAAACATGCTTCATAGCGTGATTCACGTCTTTGCTTACTGGCAAGGACTTACCACCGACAATACTAAACCAAATTAGGTATACGTATACTTAATGCTAATTAAAATTTTTAATGCTTATTTAAGCGGTAACAATTAGTAAGAATGTTTTATAGCTAGGTAAAATGTTTATTCATAACAATAGTAGGTATTTGCAAAGCATTTTATTACATTGGTTTCCTTAATAGGTAGGTGCGCTACGGCTGCCCCTCCTGACTATCTTAACGTCCTCATTTGCCTCTGGATCCATTATCGCTTCCATGGAAGGATCCAGCGCCCTGCGGGGGCATACCGCCCCATTGGGAACCCACATTCTAGAGGGACTTTGTAAAATGTTATATACGATTTACAGAACACTCCAACCACTAAAGTTAAATGGATTTTAAAAAATAATCTACTCCAGAAATTCTTTCAGTATTAATAATCAAAAAAGCTAGTATTTTCAAGCCTTCTGTATAACATTTACTCTAATTCCATTAAGCAAACTTATATACGTAATAAGATAACTAATATGTATATATATATATAACTATAATAAAATATTACTTACTGTGATAGTTCTTTTACAATTTCATCTACTTTCACTATATAACCTAAGGAAAAATAAATTTAAATATTAATTTTGCATCTAGATACTAAAATGTTTCATTCAAATTTCTAGTGAAGTTATATGGCTGTTAGTTGTACGGCTGTATCACAGCTTAAGGGTATGAGGTACATCATATTGTTAAATGAACGTATGTTAATAAACTTACTTAACTTTTGTCATGAGAAAGCAATATTCATAAATTATGCATTGACACGAATCATAACGTTCGCCTTTAAAATGCCTTTTTCAGAGTAATATTCTCAGGGCTGGATTGACCGTAAGCAATATAAGCACGTGCTTAAGGCATCAAGGAAAGGGAGCACTAAAAAATTTCACATTACCTCTTTTATCGTGGAATACAAGGTGCAGCTAAACCAAAACCGAGAAAAAGAAGAAATATTGAAAAACTGGCGTAAACATATGTGGAAGCACCAAATACTTTAAAGGTCTTAATCCAACCCTACTATTACCTATAATGAAATGCTTAATTTCCATGAAAGTAGTTGTAAAAAGAATAGAAAATAGAAGAAAAATAAGAAAAATAGAAAAAATCAAATAATCATTAAATTCCTAAAAAATATACGACTAAAATCCCACATAACCTAATACTGCTGTCTGGTGTCCTAAGACCTGAAAAAACACTAGAAATATATATGGGCTATGATTATACACTACTCCAGAGAAAATGTCACACAATGAAGTAGCAAATGCTTTGACTACCATACAAATTACTGTAGGAGCGCAGATTCAAAGTTATGCAAATGATTGCATTTGCAGATAATCTATCGAGATTAGTGTGCAAAATATAAGCTTCCGAACAATGCACAAAGTAATGAATTTCGCTGACGTTACCAGCCTGGTAATATCACAAATGGGAAAAATATCTAGTGTCCAAAAATGTTTCTGTCACATTTCAGTGATGTTCGCTGCAAGAACTAGTGGGATCGTTCATGCATTTGTGCAAGTTATAGATGTGCAAGCAACGGGCAGTTTCCAGGTAATACTTACTATATGAAAAGTTTGAATTCATCTTAATTTTCATCGCACAGAATAGAGATTTAATTAATTAATGTCTGATGTCTGTGAACTGTGTGCCTGATGTCTGTGAACAATACCTTGTGTTATTCGAGTGTGTTTGTGGCACAAACTCGGTAGGCATGATCCTGAGACATGCCTCAATAAGCATTACATTAAAAAACAATGCAGCAAAAATCTGTACTGAAGTTAGTTCCAAGAACTTCATTCTAGTGATGAATCGCTGGATGAATTGCCATGATTCGGAAAACCATTGTTATTAATGATGCTGATCTGGCAAACGCTATTCTACACGGCCGTTTTAAATGTTTCTGAATCTGGTGAATGAAGAAGACAAAGTAATGCTTCTAAAAGGTCATCGTATTCAGTATCAGAAAACGGATGAGTTTATGAACGACTTCATGTTAAATTTGATACGACTGGTTGGTGCTGGCGCTGAAGAGCGAAGGAAACATAGGTTGATGCAATCAACTGTTGGTCAGAAATTGCGACAATAATGGACTCAGGAAGGAAATATGCAGTGTTCGGAGCAGGAAAGCACACGAGCACTAACTGCCGCATACGGTGTCACGTTGCGTCCGACACACGGTTCACAATTAGAGATATTTTGCGAAGCATATAGAATGTTTCCAATGCTTCAATATCAACGCTGGCAATTTCGTAACAATTGGATGATATATGTTTGGTGTCCAAATATCCTTTACAAAAGTTTATATTAACAGTGAGAAATTGTAGTGAGCATTTTCAGTGGTGACTTAGCCGAATTAGGTGGATTGCCAAATGGAACAATGTAATATCTTCATCCACTAATCTTGCTTCTGTCTCACAATTGATGTAAGGATGTAGAGGTCACGTGGCCAGCGGGCGGAGCCTCTACCATTTTCGAGCGGCGTATGGACCATTTAACATGAAATAATAGTTTACGGTGTCAATAAGCTAACAACCATTCATCTCTAGTAAGCATACTGGCATATTAACAAGAAGCCGCTGTGCAACGTTACATGCTCTAGTTTCAATTTCTTCTGTATCTTCAAGGCATACCAAACGTTATTGTTCAATAGGACAACGCCTGGCTACACACTGCTTGGCTCATCTCGAATTCATCGCAAAGCGCAGCAAACCTCATATCTTACCAATCAAGCATTTCCCGGACATGATTGGGTGCTTGTTGAATACATCTTTTTCATGACGAAACGAGTACGAAGTGTGAGATCATATAAACAAACGCGTGATGTACAATACCACAAGACATGATTCGGACACTCGTTGGTTCGATGCAACGACGTGTTCAAGAATACATTCCCTGAAATGGGTCCGCGACATCTCATCGAACTTATATATTTAAATGTTTATTATTGTACATCTTTGAAAATAAAATCACTTGAGTGACGAAGCTAGGTGGTTAATTGAATATGACACAGTACATCAGGGTTACATTCCTAAGGTAAGGGATGACTTCTTGGAAGGTTTTCTAAGGCTCTAAAATTGACTTACATTTATGTTACACATGCGACAAACCATGGAAACACCCATGGAGGAAGCCTTTTTGCCAAGATTCGAAACCGGGTCGAACTACCAATGTTTAGCAGTCTTAACCACTTGGCTACAGGTGGGCCAGAAGTGACGAACAGAAAATAACAAAATAATTTCACAAATATAACTTTTTTTGGTGAAAAATGAATAATGTTCTTTTAATTAATTTACAGTTTTTATCATTTTTTATACTAAAATGTAATTTAGATATTTCGTTCATATAAAGTATGTATAAATACAAAATAAATTGTAATATTGTTGGGTGCATATGGGTTAATAAAGGAATGAATGCACGTAGATCCGATGATAGCTTGATAAAATTTATTTTTCGAAAAGAAACACTTTATAGTTCTGGAACTTTATATAAAGGCCCTCAGGTAGCTCTTTTCAGCATCACAGAGCACAATCAGTAGTTAAACTTGAAACTTCGAAGACCGTTAAACACAGTGCAATGCAAACCACATCCAAAAGACGAAGCTCTCAGGAAGACCTTAATAACACGAAATCAACTCTGAATTAACAATTGAGAGCGGATGCTCTCTCCGGTCTTACTTAGTTTTCCCTCAGCCGCCGAGAAATCTCCAGTACTTTCCATTTCTCAAAATTACGGGAAGGCATATACGGCTAAAGTTATATATAAGAGCTGGATACGGTTACAGTTTCGTATAGCGATCAATTACAGTTATTAACAGTATCAATTACGGTGTCAATTACAGTATCAATTACGGTTATAAAGAAAGCGGAACAAAATGTCGCCAGATGATTGCCCTATTTGGCGAAAATTAGTCCAAAAACCATCTCCTGCTCGGCTGTATTTCGCCAATTCAGTCAATTCGCTATTTATCTCAGTGTTAAAAAACAGATTTGCACTTGTAATCTTATTTTTGCGGCACAGCTTACTCTCTTCACCCTTTTCACGTTACATTACACAAAAGACTAGAATGTCACATATAATTTAATATAACAGTTTATATATATATACAAAATTAGTAACAATATTGTTGCATTCGTACATTACTCATCTGTATATGTTGTACTCCTAGTTAATAGACAAAATGATAAAGATGTTTCAAGTATGCTCTTAGCTCACTAAAAAACATCAAATCTTAAAGTAACTCATATATATATATATATATATATATATATATATATATAAACAATATTAATTTCAGTAATAATATTTTTAATCAGCTGTTAATATCGCTTAATTACCTTTTGCAAGAGAAAAGCTACAGCTAGAAGGAGCGATGTGCTGTGTGAGTGGTGGTATAATTTTCTTCTGAGGAAAGGAGTGAGGTTCCACCAGCTGAGGACTTGACGAAGTTACCACGTCCTGCGTGGTAATATCGGACGTTGATACCGGTGCATCATCTGATATCATATGACCGGAAACGCTGCTGCTAACTGAAGATTCCTCGTCTGCCAACTGAAAATACTTTTATTAATAAGTCAATGAATAAAAAAAAATTCAGAACTGCACGAGAATGGGAACAAACTATTTCTTCACAAAAGCAATTAAGTCTCAAATGATTATGGCATTGCACTGCTTACGTCCTATGTGTGGTATTTTAAATGCATGAAATCAACACATGATTAATGCATCTAAAATACCATACTTATAAATACTAAAATATCCTTAAAAATGTTTAAAATGAGCTACTCATTATACTTAACCAGAGATAAAATTCATACTTACGTATTTGAATAAAATCTAAGCAACTTGGTAGTTTTAAATCAGCAGTCTTTTTTGTTACTTTGGGAAATATAATGAATAGTTTTGTATTTCGGCGAATCTACCTGTTGTTATCAGAGACACGTAGACTAGCATTTGCGGCAACAAGCGAATCTTATCATACATATTGACATACGATACCATAAGAAATTTTTCCGAAAAACGGACACTATTAAACTGAAAGCTTCTAGATGAAAAGCTTGTGTTCAGTGATGTGTTGCTGATATATGCTTAAGATATTTTACGAGGCCGGTGAAAACGTCTCGCATATAGTTCTGTCTCGCTTAGGTCTCACACAAGTCAACCAATCAGATATCTTATTCTGGAATATTTGCTTCCAGGATATGATTTTTTCTGGGCGTATAGTTGAAGGCTGGTAAGAAGTCTGATAGCAGTTACTGTTATGAAGATAAGTGAAAATAAATATGAGTGCTATTTTCATGTCTAGAGTATTTTTTATCCGAGACTGATTACCCAGATTTCTTTTATTTTAATGCGTAGTTAAAAAAATTGAAAGAAGTTGATTTTATTACAGAGCGTACGTAAAATACATTTCAAAGTTGTTGTGATCCATAATGGAAAGCAAACTTGGGCAGTTCAGGTGAATTAAATATTCATCTTTATTTCAATTGACATTTGCGGCCACAATTCATTTGGCCCTCTAATCGTGTCTATTCAAGAACATTTACATTTTTGATATTGTTGCGATAGGAAGAAAGAGTTTAGCGAGAACAGAGGCAGAAGCATGAGCGCGCAGTTATCCAATATGGAAGCCTATTGAGAAAACGTTTCGGTTTAAGTTCCGAATTAGCTTTATCATTAAGCATTATGCAAGTCATATGATATAGACTGATCTAGAAATGATGCAGTCCAGAAAAGGTATTAAAATTTTTAAAATAGAGAGAGAAAATTAAGGGGCTATTGCTAGTTTAAATTATAATTTTGATTTACACATTTTTTTATCTTACAGACACACACCATATATATATATATATATATGTGTGTGTGTGTGTGTGTATACAAACACAAGCCACCCAAATACAGGGTGACCAAAAAGTTTCCATTCGATAGCTATGCTGAAGCTTATAAAATATATATGTAATGGTTACCGTGACCAGAATTAGCTCATTAGTGATTCAGAGTGTAATTAGTAAGGTATTCACTGAGGTCAGAATTACCTATGATACACACATTTGACGATACCACTGGTACCAAATGAATTCAAAATGGACCAATATGAGGTTATCTTTTTAGACCAAAAGGCTTAGTTCAGAAAGGCCATTAATTTCGTTTTGGCATTTTGCGTTGATTCACTTTCTGTGTTGTTTCAGACTGTTTCCACCAAATGTTACAGCCCTGTATCATATTTAAAGAAATGAAATAATGAAGAATCTGCATAAATGTATGCATGTTTCTGGTATTGTGATAAAACAACAGTATCTAGAGCCATCAATTTTGAATAACGTACATCTCCACCCGAATATGGGCATCTGGAACCCCAAATTTGGACTTTGTTTTATTATCTATTTCATATTTTGTAAAACTTTAACGAATTTTTGATTAGCAAACTCAACGATTTTAAAGCGAGCAATGGGAACGCTCTACGGGAAAAAAAATATCTCCAGCCCGCGAGACTGTGTATCGGAAATTCTAAAGATATGCTCATGTAAAAATTATTTTACGATATTGCTGTTGAACTGAATTTTATGGTTTAAGTGCGAAGAACATGATATTTAATAAATAAAGGTAACACAAAAAGCGTTAAAAAATGCCCCTTTGGGCGTAATGTAAAATCTGAAAGCCTTCAGATTTTTTTCTCCTTCTTCCCCGTCGGGAAGGGGCTATGAAAGAATCCAAACCATTAGTGTGATGTATTTCACATTATGATATTAACAACAGTTGGACGATTGCCATAACAAATAATGATCGAAAATTTTATATGAAAGACAGTTTTCATTTTTGATACATTTCTAAAGTCTCTGAAAGCACAGCGGTTCAATCAGAAAATAAGGGTATGCCTATGGCAGAATTTTTAATGCAACAGATCAGTCATCTCAAACTGCATGCGGGCTAAATGCACAAACTGAAAACAGTTGACAAGTCAGAACTTTTTTTAAGCAAAATGAAAAATATATTTTAAATAAATTTTAAATTTCGCTTACCAAATATTTATCAAGCATACTTAAACAATTCTAATATTATTCCAAATGAAACAATGAAATCTATATTTGCTTTCGATTTGAAATCTAAAGTTTGATATCTGTATGACATTTTTGTTGATTACACTTTATAATTCGAATACACTGACAGATAAATATTAAATTTTTATGCTGATATTTCTTTCAAATAATTCTAACATGTCTAATTAATCATTTGCATAATTTAATTTGATTTAAGTTAAAAATAAGCAAATTATGAAAATCTCTACACACTTATCAGAGAAAATTTACCAAGTGGGACAAAACTTGAAAATAAATAATAATAATTTAGTCTCTTTCTTTTATTTATTAAATTTTCCTTTGACGTATAATTAAAAGTACATATGTTTGCATGTAAATAATTATAAACTTCTTTATTTCGTACAATAATTTGACACTCGATAGCGTTTCGATTCTGATACAGTGTGTAGCCTTGGAGAGAAATTACTATAAAATTATCTTCATCAAGGATTGCAGATGCTCATCGGTCAATCGTTTATTATTTTTCTTAAGCATTTTCAACTAAAAAAAAGGTTGCTCACATATAAATGTATTCGCAAACAAAGCGATTACTCTTAGTGCAAAAATTCGTAACTGATTTATTTTTTGACAAGTACTATTAAAAAGTTAACAAAATCTTTGTCTTCAAGTAAGATTTATAACATACTCTTAATTAAATGGCTCCATTTATAGATTTTTAGGTACGTTATTTGTGTTCGTTGTTAATGAAAAGGAAAATAATGTAAGGTCTTTCTCCCGCCTTCGTAGTGTAGTGGTCAGCACGCTCGAGGCGTATTCGAGAGGTCCGTGGTTCGAGTCCCGGCGAGGGCATTGCTCATTTTTCATCTCTTTCTCGTTTCAAAAAATCCTAATGTCTCTACAATATAAGCTCGGAATTCAAAGAACTACAATCTTTGAATCTTGCAACAAGAACATAATTGAAGTGTCTTCGCGGTCCGCTAGTTTGAGACTACTGCAGTAGACAACATTTCACTAGAAGCGTATCTTTAACTTAGTCAATCAATGCTAACAACCATGCAGGAAGATTGACAATTTTACTTCTTACCCCCCGACGGGTATGTAATGAAGTAATTTCCTCGAAATAAAGCGATCTTATAAGGTTGCACAGCCTTTCAACGGAAACCTTTTGATCGCATTTTATGTTAGTGTCCACAAGCAGATGCAATAGAACTGATGACTTACCAGCATGATGGCAGGAGAAACTTCGCTGTCACTATCATCAGGCAAACCGACTCCCTGGAATAGAAATGAATATTTGTTCATTTTTAGCCCGAACCATCTCTGGTTCATGCATCCTCTCTGAAGAATGATTTATTTTTAACATGTTCTTGCTTATACTGAAGGAATGAAGGGGAATAATTTACAAGAAATTAATTTCTGGTGAAGTAAAAATGAACTTAGACTGAAGGTAAAATAAATTTAAGATTAATATTAGAATTAACTATATTAGTAGCAGAACATTATGAACTTATTTTATTTACTGTGTAATTTAACATCATGAAACTTATTATAAAGTGATAATGTATCTAAAAAGATATAAAGTTTTTGATAAACTTGCATCTTTTATTCTTAGAAAGCTTAGATAAATTTAAAAAGTTTTTAATATTCCTAAATGTAGGCGAGTAAAAAAAATTAAACTGATATACATCATTATGTAAATAACCATTTATAAATTTAAATATTTTAATATACTGTTATTAGTTGTCACTGATTCGATAATAGCTATATGTTAGAAGAATGCGTACATAATGCTTAGAAATAAGATAATTAATGAAGTTTAACGAGCTTGGAAATTACTATAATATGCAAAAATAAAACAGTAAAAGCTATCAGAAAATTCTAAAGGAATTAAATGAAAATTATAGTAATATAATTAATATATACTAAGCCACATAGAAAATGCAGCGTCATGAAAACTGCATCAAATGAGAAAATCTTCCGCACAAAATTATAAGTATTTTCTGAAAATTTGATTTTGATTGATAGGCGGCTACAGGCACCCAGTGACCGAAATTATAGGATAATCAGTAACAGAAATGACCACAAATTTGTATGACAGAGTCTTTAATGAGCTGTCAATCAAGCCAGGTGTCGGAGTTCTGTACTCGAGTACTATAAACCATGTAATATTCACTCAAGTCACTAGCAGACCTTCATTTGGTAGTGCGTTGGACAGTATGAGAGCAAATCATGTTTGACAGATTCTCGACCGGCAAGAAATCTAAGTGTCTTGGTAGCTTTAAATGGAACACGACAGTTACGACCATGGTTCGACGTTAGCGGCAGTCTCGACAGAGGATGTTCAGCTGCAAGCCAACATTCGCCAGTCGATAAAAAATTGTTTTGTGTTTTAAATTAGAACATCGATATGTCTAAATGTATCCCACAGAATAACGGTGCCAATGGATTGTTACTGCATGACATCTTACCCTTTCATTCTGGTGCTCCAGTTCCGGCACGATAAATCACATTTCTTTTTTCTACTATTATTTTCAAATGCATTCTTTAGTTGTTGCACTTTGTTGAAAATCTACCCAAGACCAGATTAAGTTAGTCTGAAGCCCTAGTCACAGCATTTGTTCAGAGTTTTTATTGCTCACATCCTTCACTTTCATAAGTGAAAAGCAGAATTCTAAGGAGTTACAGGATGATTTTGGAATCTCATAACAGCTGAGACCCAAGGCTTGGACCTTTTGAGCCTAGGCCCTGGTTCTGTCGCAGTAAGTTGTCAAGACTAACTGATTGTACTTGGGCATGTGATTAAATCTCTAGTAAACAAATCTGTTTGATTAAAAAATTTTGAACAGTTTCTCAATTCAACTTTTTTGGGAAGATTCAAAAGCACACTCCCAGATCGTGAGATTCAGTCGAAACTAGTATTTTTCTTAATTTGTTGGCCTAAATGCATCCTACAGTTCGCACAGTGATACCAAAATTTTTCAGGTTGTTGCATTTTATCTTTAGTGTATTTTTAAAATTCGACTTGGTAAACAAATTAAAAATTCATTAATAAATTTATTCTGTATATGGTTTTACATACTTCTACTTCAAATGCTAAAAAAATCGGTTTTATTTATCAAATAGTTTACTTAAGCAGAATTACAATTTTAATTACAAAATTGGTAATGCAAAAGGATACTTTATGTTGCTAAGCAATAATTTGGAGAACATGAAGACTATTCATGTAAAATATATTGGTTCTTGCATTTTTATGTATAAAAATATCATATTTTTTTTACAAGAGTACAAATTTCATTTACTTTGCTTTATTTCTTCTTCATATTAAAAACTGAAAGTTAGTCTAAAATACAAAAATAAACGTTTTTTATGTCGTTTTTGTATTGCATTATTTTAAAAAACGTATTTTTACCCAGTATGTCAATACTAGCCAAAATTTAAAACATTCGTTTTAATATTTATAAAATGCTTTTTTACTCTTTTGTATCTAATTGTTAACTTCGCACTAACTATTAGATTGCCATTCTTAAATAAATAATTTCTGCATTTTAAGAATGCTTCGAAGATTTTGAAATCTTTTATTATTTTATTAATATTTCTTTACAAAAGCAGAATGAATTTTAATTAATTAATCACAATTTAACACAATATTTTTATAATAACTAAATATATAATAACTAATAATTTTTATAATAACTTACACTAAATTTACTCACAAAATTTTTAAAAATCAGGTGCCACTTACTTCATTTTGTCAAAACAATGTAATTTTATAATTAATAATAATAATAATAGTATTGGTCTACCCAATACATTTTTAATGCACAAACTTAGTTATTTTCATTCACGGGTTTGGTCTTATTGACAGTATTACGAAAGTCAAGTATGTTTCTCGATTATGAGTATGCTTTGGACTATTTAATTCAAATATTTGAGGTTATAAGTGCAATGAATTGGCAGAGAAAAAATATATCTGACAAATAAGACAAATGCGTTGCCAGGATATATACTGCATATATTTCTCCGGACAGGGCAGGAAAGTATCTGTTATATTTTTGTAAAAATAATTCGCCGCGTTTGTTAAAAGTTTACACTGTGTAGAGTTACATTATTTCTGCCTATTGGTATCAAAAATATGACATCGTAGACGTTACTGATTGAATATATTATAAGAAAAGAAAACTCACCGCATCTGTTGACTGTATCCACGTCTGTTGTATAACTCGGAATGCTGAGTCTCTGGACAGCATCGATCCAAAAATAAACTAAGAAGATTAGAAAGAAATTTTAGAACAGATAAAAATTATAGAACAGCCATAAAAAGTTTCTGTCTTTGATAGCAAACAAACAAGAACCCAGTTTACATAAATTGGAAGCACACAATTATTTATTCTCGGAACAGAAATGATAGTATATTTTTAACGTAAAGCCACTGAAAGATATCGAAAGGAAAATATTACATAGTAATTAATATTTTTAGCAGTTTGGATTGATAGTAATTGTATTTTTTATACTGAAATTTAAGCATGATTACTCCTTCCTCTCTATCATAAATAATATCGAAATAATTAATGATCTTAAGTAGAAAATATCAATGGCGACGATAAATGGTTTGAGATGAAAAAAATATTTGTAAAGGAAGTGAAAGAGGAGGAAAAGACTAAGAGAAAAAGTTATTTTTAATCTCTTCCCTAGTGCAGATAATGTATAATACTTTAACATACAAACTAAAATATATATTATTGGAAATGAGTTTGAGTAGAACGTTTTTAATATATGCCGAATAGCCTAGTTATTGCGAACTAATCGGGGGAAGGATCCATTTTAGGTAATCCTTTTTCTCCGGAAAAGCCGTATTCTCGGAAACTAAACATAGATAATACTGTTATGCAAAACTCTTTTAGAAAAAATATAATGTATCTCTGAAACTGCTAAATTTTTATTCTTATTGCAATTCTCCCTTTTAAATAAACAAAAGCCGTCCAGACGACAAAGTGTTTAGCAACGCTGATTGCCGTACCAAAGGACCCAGATTCGAATCCTGGAAAATGCATGGATGTCTGTAAATGTATAACGCCTGTGCGGTATGAGAAGCACTCAAAATAAGCGGCGAACCGAAAATCCTATCGAGAAGCTGGCACTAGAGGCAGAGAGTTGGAAGATCCCCCAGATCCGCTTCCCTGGGGGCTCTCCTTCAAAACTGCGACGTAACTGAGCATAAGATGGACTATCACCTGTATGGTGTTCAAGGCTCTGACCAACGACAGACGTAATTTTGTACTCCTTTCCAAGATAATAATTCGTAGTCTGATTACATCTGACACGTGAAATTAGTAACAACAACAACAAACAAACAAAATGATGTTAAGTGAATAAAACTGAAAAAAAAAAAATCTGAAAGTTTTCAGTTTTTACATTACGCCCAAAGGGGCATTTTTTGAACGCTTTGTGTGTTACCTTTATTTATTAAATATCATGTTCTTCGAACTTAAACCATAAAATTCAATTCATCAGCAATATCGCAAAATAATTTTTAAATGAACATATCTTTAGAATTTCCGAAACACAGTCTCGCGCGCTGAAGATAAAAAATGTTTTTTTTCCCCCGAACAGTGTTGCCATTCCTCGCTCTGAAATGGTTGAGATTGTTAATCAAAAATTCTTTAATGTCTGACAAAATATGAAATAGACAATAAAACAAATTCCAAATTAGGGCTTTCAGATGCCCATATTGCACGTATTCGGTGGAGGATTACGTTATTCAAAATTTTATGGCTCTAGGTACCGTTGTTTTATCAAAATTGGAGGAACATACATACACTTATGCATATTCTTCATTATTTAATTTCTTTAAATATAACACAGGGCTGTGGAAACAATTTGAAAAGTGAATCAAGCAAAATGCCAAAACGAAATTAATAGCCTTTTGGGCTAATAACGCTTTCTGGGCTTAAAAAGAAAATCCTATATAACAAATAATATTACCTTTCAATACTTAACAAAATATGCAACTTACAAGAGTATGAATTGCACAATATTCAATAAATAATATGAAAAAATTCATAACATTCGATAAATAACCACATGTCTGTAGTTTTATAAAAAATGACTGGTTTTTTAACTAAATGAATTGAAAGTATTTTTCTTCACCATTAGGTTAAGAGAAGCATAATTAAGTGACGTTTCACAGCATTTTAAAAGCATTAATACTGCAGTAATCAAAAGTATAGGGAAAACTATACAGCCTTGAAGTAAGCTATTTAATTTATACTCTCTAATTAAATACTTACGCAATGGAATGCTAAAATACATTGATTCATTAATTTCATGTGCCAAAAAATAATCCTTAAAATGCGTTATCTTTTTTTGGAAAGCCTTCAGTTTTAACCCTGTTCTATCCCATCTGCACGTTAATTCGTTTAGACGGAATCACAATTGTCTATTTTAAGTAACGTCTAGACTTCAGCTAAACGCGAAAGTTGTCTGTTGGGAGAATCACAATTATCCAAAGATTAGCAGCGTAGACATTTCTTTTCTTTCTTCCTTTTTTTTTTTGGTGTGCGTGTGTGTGTGTGTGTGTGTGTGGGTGTTGCATTTTGCTTCTTACAAATAAGTTACGCACTGTAATATAAATAACATTATTAAAGAAATATTTGCTCCTTGCTTACTGTAATAAGAGATGGACAAATACGGTTAATTCCTCAAACTATTTCAAATAAAATGAAAACAAATTAGGGAAAAATACGTGAACAGACAGAAATGTTTTTATGCACGACTATCAAAATCATTTAAAAATTTCAACAGAACAATAACGAAACTTATACACAAATATATATATATATATATATATGAGTTTCCTTATTGTTCTTGTTGTATCCATATATATTTATATATGTGATATTTTTCTTTTGGCGGGAGATAAAAACAATTACGTTCTAGTCATGGCCGAAAATACTGCTGTGCAGATGATCGGAAATAGCGTCATAGTGGAACGATCCGACAGAATTTTAGAAGAAGCAGGACCAGCTTGATAATAAACATAATTTATTTTTGGATGATGAATTTCTTAGCACATATCTTTGTAACCGATAGCATACTAAGGGTTCTAAACGCGCCCCATAAATTTACATATGCAATTACATTTTAAGTAATGGCGAATAGCTAGCAGAAGCTATTCGCCATTACTTAAAATGGCCTCTTCGTCTCAACAGCAGGCGAAGAGACGAAAGAAAGACTACGTAGTTAATAGCTATTTATATTAGATAGGTGCATAAGTACAACTAATATGTGATTGGTTAATTTTGGATTTTAGTTCCACTTTTCAAGCAGCTTTATGTAACATGGAAAGATCTCGAATTTGGGAGAACAGATGGATTTTGGGGGGAGAACACCAAATTTAGAATAGTCAGTTTTGAGGTCGCCAATTGTTTCTTAGCGCAGCCATCGTATTTTATTATATCTTACTTACACGCACGCACGCACGCACGCACGCACACACACATATATATTATATGTCATTAGCTTTCCTTAGAAAAGAGCGGTGATAGAATATAACTTTGATGATCAAGGGGTTTTTTTAAAAAGAAAAAAAAAAGGCAATGCTTAATATTTACTTAATATTTATTTCTTCGAGCAAAGAATAGCAGTGTTCGGTTTTAAATAAAATTTGGTAATTAGAAAAGTATGACTAAATGAATACTGTATAAGGTATTTCTCCCGCCTTTGTCGCATGCCTTCGTGGTGTAGCGGTCAGCATGCTCGACGCGTATTCGAGAGGTCGGTGGTTCGAGTTCCGCCGAGGGCATTGCTCATTTCTTCGACTTCCTTCCTTCAAATTAACCTAATGTCTCTACAAGTAGCGCCCGAACAAAAAAAGGGGGTGGATGATGATTCTCTACCACTGGAGTTTGGCGAATGGGTCCCTTAATCCCCAGTCGCTCTTTAAGAGGGGGAGTATATAAGGTATTTCTCCCGCGTTCTTGGCATGCCTGCGTGGTGTAGTGGTCAGCACGCCGACGCGTATTCGAGAGGTCCGTGGTTCGAGTCCCGCCGAGGGCATTGTTCATTGCTCATTTTCACCTCTCCTGCTTCAAAAACATCTAATGTCTCTAAAACTT
>KK116882.1:293964-306553 GCA_000611955.2 Stegodyphus mimosarum | reverse complement strand
TTTTTTTTTTTTTTTTTGCTTTCATGTTTAAATAAGCAAATATGAACGTGCTGTTAAACACAAATTTTACTTCGGATGAGCTTATTCTTAAAATGAACTCGTAAAATCACAAACATTTTCCCTTAAAACTAGCTTTTAAAATCCCAAACTGTCCATCACAGAAATTTAGCTCTTGATTACGTACTAACTGTTTGCGTTCACTGCTTCACCCATCGATTTTTATTTTGCAAAAATCCTCCTGAATTTAAATTATATAATACTTTATTAAAATAAATGAAAGCCGATGATATGTTTATTTGATATAATAAAGAAAAACATATCAGTTTTCAGAAATTTCTTCTCTCATTACTTTAAGCTGCAAATTATTACCGATTTTCTATATTTCATTTTCTTTCTATTGTAGTTCTATGCTTAATGGAACTTAAAAAACTAGTGTCTAAAATTTGGTAGAAGTCTTTGAACAGAATGTCGGAAAACAAACTATGAAATTCTTTTGATCTTTAGAAAACAGATACTGATTAATAGCTGTTAAACATTTCAGTTGCATGCACTGGGCGGGAGGGAGGAACTAAAGCTTATGGGCTTCCCAACCTTTAAAATATTGCACTAATATCTTTTTAACAAATTATTTATTATTCACCAAATAGGAATCTTAATCATAAATAAAGTAACATGAAATCACAGTCTATACTAATATTGATGCAATACGTTTTATAAAAGACCAAATAAATTTCAGTCTTTTGAATAAACTTTCATCAGCCTACAAAGCTGCAAATTTCCCCCATTATGAAACACACTGTATTTTAGCTGCTGAAATAGCATGAAATTAGATTACTTAATATTATGAATATTTTAAAATGGTTAAATAATTTACAAACATGGCTATAACGCAAAGAAATAGGCGTCTGATGAAACTTCGATGCAGAATTCATTAGTTATTTCATTAGAAGGTGATAGCTGTCTGCTTAAAGTGAAAGATGGTTTCGTAGAGAACTTTTAAAGGAAACTACTTCATATTTATGTCACAAATGAGGAAAATCATGAAAACCCTAAGCGCCAATCTGTTCACCTAAATGTGAACCCGGATTTTATAATTATAATAGGAAACTAATACAATTTTTACTAATTCTCAAATATGTAGTTAATAAAATAAGCGGTGTCTTGCATGCAATCTGAAATCTTTCATATGTAAAATAAAAAAAATATTCTAAAATTATTTTCACGATGTAATACGATTGATTATATTCGAGTGGCATCCACTGTATGGATCATTTCTCAGTAATTACAAATCCTATTTTTAATAGAATTTTTACGCCGGCCGGCCGGTACAGTGGTTAGTGACCCTGATTGCCGTAGCGATGAGCCCGGATTCGAATTCCGGAAGAAGGCATAGTTGTAACTGTTCGTCCGTCAGCATATTTCGTAAGTGCATATCTGCATCGCCACAGAGGGATTGGCTTCCAGAAAGGACCAGTGGGCTTCCGGTAATATTTCTGTCATTTAACATGAGCTTTGTTGCACTTTAAGCAAGATGGTTGAAAATGTTTTGCCACGCAAATTCCTGCACGAAATAATTAAAGCAGTCTGAATTTCTTGTGAAAATTTTCAGAGCGATGTTAAATCAAGTATAAGCATAGTTACATATATGTAAATAGTAGAAGTCTTAGCATTTTATTGCAGTCTATATGCAAAAGATGTTCTATCATAATAGCACAGTTTTATTTAAAGTGAACTTTCCTAATTTCATTCCTAGACATTTAGTGCGTTAAATTTCCTATTAACAACCGTTCGCTCTTAAATGTATTGCATGCACAAGAAATATTCTTCAAGCAGAATGAATTTATCTTATTCACAACGAATATATTTAATTTATTTATTTATAACTTGCAATGTTAACAACGGGTATAATCAGATAATTCACATTACATAATTTGAATCTTACACTCTTAAAATTAAAGGAATGCAAGCATTGAGATAAGGAAACACCAGATCCGCTGTAACACTTCTAGCTATTCTCAGCTCAATTTAAAAAAAAATTATATACTTGAATTCTGTTAATCGACAGATATTAGTAAATGCATAACATTCGAGGCTAATTGTAACTTGAGTCATTTTCCGGATATAAAGAGCAATAATATACCATGAACATTAATCCGAATATCAAAGGGTAATAAGTTATGGAAAAGTAAAATGTAGACTATCAAATAAACTTATAATATAAAAGCACTACAAGATTTCCTACTAAAATGATAGTAGAATTTTTACGCCATACATTTATAACTGCGAAACAAATGCAAAATAAAAACGCAAACAACAACATGCGCTCACATGCACAGTTTCAAAGATTCAGAGTCACAAGGACAATAGAAGCTCATGGGCCCAGTTTTGAAACCCCTCCCTCAGTTGCGATATTGATGTGCACTTGTGAATTACGCGTCCCGTCATAGGAGGCAACGGTCGCCACCTATTAGGTGCTACCACAATGAAATGGCCATCACTTGCCGGCCCATGTAGTGATGCAAGGCTAATGGCTATTAAAGAAAAAAGAAGATCAGTTCAAAAGTAAAAGAAGTGTGGTCTTTGCTGCATGTAAGTAGTTCTAGCTTTTATTATTAAACTAGATATAAAATTTGGACTTTGATTGATTGTTACATTTCTGTAATTTTTAATGAGCCACGATTGATTAAAAGTAGCTTCAATTAACTTTTGAAAAGGATTCTTTAGTTTAAAGTACTCAGGCGCAGTTTAAGGTAGGCATAGTAAATAAACATTTTGCTAACCTTGACTTTTTTTTTGTCTAAACAATTTAAATTTTTTAAAGCTCTAAAATTGTAACGCTTAAAAATCTCAGGTTTACAACGGTTTAAAATCTAACGCTCCCTAAATACAAAAGTAAACAGCTGACTACTCTTAACTATTTTACGATATCTGTCTGTTGCATACGCTGCAAAGTAACGTGCTTTCAAGACACTAGTCATCCGCCGCCGCGATGCACTGAAACTCGATCACGGTATCGTTTTATCGTTTACGAATCTGATTTTGTTTTCGGTACATTCGCTTCAAAAAGGAAGTGAAGAAGAAGAAGAAGAAGAAGAAGAAGCATATACTATAATAAAAAGAATGATACACGCTTAATTTATTTTTCCTTTCTGAAACTGGAAATTATCTTTTTTTTCCTTCGGTGTCTTTTTGAAGACACATTTGTCATGGGAAAAAATATTGTTATCTAGATTCAAAATAATAAATCTGGTTTATATCTGATACCTTTCAGTCACAGCACGTATAACATACAAACAGGCGCATATATAAAAGTATTAAAAAAGACTCGGCGGCTTACTTTATCTGAGTCGGTGTATACTCCAACTGCATTTGGAATGATTTTGGCTATTTTCTCTTTGGTAACTTTTACCACGTCGGCAACAGATATCAAGATCTGGAAAGAGAAAAGAAAAAAAATTAATCTTTAATCCAAAGTTAAATACGTAATGTTAAAAAAATTCAGTCTCTAGTATAGAAAAAGTTTCCACTTTCATAAAACACTGTTTTGGTCTTAATCAAAATACACTGCAGTGCGAAGCAAGAAGAATACTAATGTCCAAAAAAAATATTTAAAAGCAGCAAAAATAGTTAAATATTAAAGTGATGAAATAACTCACTAATCTGAAGGTCATGCTAGATAAAGAATTTATTTTTGGGAACAGAAATTTATTTAAAATTAAGAACTAAAAGCATTAAATAAGATAAATAATTAATTGCATCAGTTAAAATAAATAATTAAAATTGCATAATGTAGCATGATTATATTTAATTTTTTTTTATTTTGAGAGTAATTACTCTCTCATGTTTAGATAATATCTAAAACAATGATCTTCTGAATTATTAGCTCTAAAAATCTCAAACGTAATGTAATCAATTTTGCTTAAAATGATTATAAAAATAATGACTGCGGAACACCATTCGGTCGAGAAATCTTTAAGTTGTTAAAATTCAACATTTCTTTTCTTCCTACTTTTTTTTAATTAAGTTCATCTTTAATATTTTCAGTGATAATTTAAATAATTAGCAGTAAATGCTTTTAACGCTTAATTTTATAAAATATTATATTGAAGATAGAAGTACTTTATTTAATTAAATAAATAAACAAAATTAAGACCATTAACTAGAATTTATTTCTCATATATAAATAATTGAAACAAATTGTTAAAAAAGAGACGTGCGCGTTATTATTACAAGGATTTCAATGAAAGCATCTGTATACTGAAGCGCATTTACCAGTTTAGAGCATAAAACTTCGGTTTTCTTAGCACTTGGAAAAATGTTAAGGTCAGTGAACTATTAATTGAGACGCTTCGATTTGAAAAGAAATCTGTCCCAGGATAACAGCAATATCGATCCACATTTCAGTGATTTGTACCGTAATTCAATGCAAGACTTTAGATATCAAAGTCATAAACTGATATATCGTTTACCAAAGCTCTTTTTTTGTTCCACCAATCGCACCTAGAAGGATACTTTTGAGCAGAAACAGTTACAGTATCCTTTGAAACAACTCCAAAATACAGCAGTTTAGTAGCCGAAAACTATAAAAACGTCGAATCAGCAAGAAGTAAAATGTAAATTACATGCCACAATTATATTTGCACAGATATATTTTATTAATTATATACACCGATATAATATTTTATAGTTACAGATACTTTTTTAATATTAAAGATAAATCCTTGCCGAACGAGGGAGTTTTATCATTAATATATTGCGCCTGAATCAAAATCGCGTTCTTCAGAGTTAACTTTCTATAAAAAAATAATGTGTTCAGAATAATTCAAATTAAGAAAATATGTATAATTTAAACCAACCGAAATACTCTTGCGATTCAAAAGGAAAAAGGAAAAAATTGTTAATTGAAAGGATTTTTATAACTGCTTAGTAAGTATATGATATATTATTCCTTTAAGTTTTTGATTTTTGTTTGGGACAATAAATGGGGCAATTCTTTAAAAGTTTAGTGGTAAGAAGCGCAGAGGTTTTCACTGTCCCTCATAAAGCGTCTTCTTTCTACGTTTATATATAAATGTATATATATATATATATACATTTTTGTATAATTTTTTCATTAATATGCGTGAATTTTTGTATTGTTATATTACTGTACTCAATCAAATTGATACATTTTAAAAATACCTAAGGTCGATTTTAAAAGTGCTCCTGATATCTATTTTTATCACCTTCTCTTTAACACTTATTGTATTCTATTTTAATCCCTTTTCGTTTTTTACCATTGGTACAGGCTTTATTCTTTCCATCCTCGACAAGGATTTGTCCCTATTTCCATAATTTACCCCTTTTATATAGTCCCATATAAATTCTTTCACACAACGAAGTAATGCTTTTTTACATGACATGCGCATGAATGGAAATACATTTCTAAAAGTAATAATCATTACAATAATATTATATTATTAATTAATAATGAATAAGGATAACATATAATAAAAATCATGCATTATTTCAACTGAAAGTAATAATAAAGTAATAATGTGCAGTGTGTAATTCATCTTGCAATATGACGCCTGTAAAATTATACTTATATTTCAACTGGTTTTCCAAATGCAAATAAATTTCTCTTTTTCTCGTAACCGAATTTTATTATCATATCCCAAGAAAGCAGAAAAAAATAACTTAATATATATTTCACTTAAATATATGTACACTTAAATATATATATTTCACAATTTTAAAGTGATTAACTGTGCATTTAAATAAAAAAAAAGAAACACAAATGACTTGCGAAAGACCATTAATTAATTTCCTGACTTTACATTAAAACTATTCTTCAATTATCTTCCAGTATCTTTTATTTATTACTAATTCATTTATCTCTCAATCTTCATCGGTCGAATGTTTGTGTGAGCGCGTGTATATAAATGTCTATACATGTTTGTACTTAAAAGCTGAAAAACTGAATGTAGTATGTTGGTAATAACCTATAATAAATAATGCACTTAAAACTACAGTTAATTAGTGGTATAAGAGAACAACGCAATAATTCAGTTTTAAAACTGTATTTTAAAATTCATATTCCATCGAAACATCAAAAGCACAAACCCTCTGAAGATGTTACCAGAAATGTAATATCTTTGTTTTATCCCTTTGTAATCTTTTTCTCTTGAAATTCACCGAGTTCTAGTTTTCAATTACTTTTTTACTCTGCAGTGTTGTTACTTTTACTTCCTTGTACGAAGTAAAAAGGAAGAATTGTAATCGCAAAAAATTTCGGGTATCATATTTCAAAGAAAATATCCATTTTGACCGCTATCGAATGCAATTTAATGATGTTTTTGCCTAATATCTGTACATAAGGACAGAATAAAAGACTCTTTTTCTCCCAAAAAATTATAAAACTGATTTAAAGTGGATTCTGAAGAGATTTTTCGTGGCGTCTGTGCGTACGTATGTACGTATCTCTCATAAATCAAAAACGAGTAGATTCAGAACGTTGAAATTTTGTATATAGGACTGCTATAACATGTAGATGTGCACCTCATACTCTGGTTTCAATCGGCGGCAACAAAAGCATATAAATATATGTATATATATCTCCACTCTGTTACTCGGCACAGGAGCTCAATTTCTTTATTTTTATATGTCTGTAAATTGTGCATTTTTTGCTTTAAAATGATTGAATTATGTTGTTCTTATCTTCCGGTTAAGGTTTTTATGCTTTTAGTTAGCCTGCATATTACAGTTGTAGAATTATCAACAAATTAAAAAATTTTTAAGTGTGGCTAAGCCTAATGTGTTTTGCTATAGCGGTCAAATTTGTTTACACTTGAAACTTAGCAGAATAGTGGATTTGTTGCCAATCTAGAGAAACTAAGCTTCGCAACAACAAAATAACGTCTTCTTTTAGTATTGCGAATTAAATTATACTTAATCCATTCTGGAATTATCATTAGTTATTAAATCATCTCATATATTGACACAGCATAGCGTCCGCAACAAATTAACTCAGTTTCTACGCCTTCAGCGTCTGTTTGCCGAGTGAGACCAAAAGTAAACTTTCAGTTTTGTGCACGGAAAATCTGCCGGATTGCTTGTTTTTACGCAGAAACTGTAATTTTAATTGTAAAAAAAATTTGTTTAATTATTTTAACTGTATTTCGTGTTTTATATTTTTCTATATCTTTCAATTCTTAATATAGATATTTTGAGTTTTTATGCGTTTTTGCCATGTCGCGAAGTGAATTAATTGAAAGAGAAATATACCTCTAATGAAATTCGAGGAAATAAGTTTAAATGAAAGGTAGGAAAAAATGCGTATACTTTAATATTTCGTAAAAGAAAGTCATGTGGTGTAGACATCCTCTTCTGTTCGATGAAATATGAATCTTAAGATTTAATTTTAAAATTGAATTATTACATTGTTCTTTTATGTATGTATATATTTACGTATGTATACTTAGAATTAGATACAAAATTCTTCTACTGTGAGTACACTCAAACCTCTTTTTAGGCGGTACTAAGGAGACATATTATCAGAGTCCTACCGCAAGAAAAAAAAATCGCAAAAAACATGTTTGAGTGTAATATGAATTTCAGGATTAATTGAATCAGAGCTCTTTAACAAAAGTTTAAAGTAAACTCACCTGTGTTTTATGGCCAAAAATGTTAGAATAGAAGGCGAAAAAGTTTTTAGTGATGAATAGATGGCCTTGAAGGAGTATGTCCGATACAAGGGCACAGGAAAAGTCTGAAAAGAAAAACAAAATAACTATAAAATTGTTGCCAGTATTAGAAGATTTGTTGCCATGTAACTATGTATACGTGAGAGGTTTTTGACTGTTTCCACCCCATTTTCCATCACGCTAATAAGTGATTAATAGTTCATTCTCGCAAAAATTCACCTCATTCATCTTTCTGTCATACTGTTTCAGATACGGCAAATCGCTATCGGAGCTAATGCAATTATGCCTTTAAATTAAAAAAAAAAACACCAGTATTATTGGAAAACGAAATATAAGCAATATTAAGTAAACATATTTCCATTGCTACAATTTAAATGGATTCACTCATTATTACAATTTCAAACATTAGATGTAATTTTATAAACTGAATTACGAATAAGAAATCTTTCTCTCTAGTTTAAAATTGTTTCCGATTTTTAATACAGTGTTCTGCCAATGTGTAAAGACAATAACACAAAATGTAGTATCAAGCTTCTAATGCACACTTTCTAACTAATTTAAAAGCCTTTTCCCATTAAACGGGATCTGAAGAAATTTAAAGCTAACATGTAAAATCAAATGGTTGTTATTTTAATTGCAAACATTCAGACTTGTAGACAGCATGCCGGAGATTATTTTTGAACAAGGACTAAGAACCATAATCTTTGCGGTTTGAAGAACGAAGATAGAAACCGAAGAAAGTAGCTTTCTATGACTACAGAAATCAGTCTATATCGGTAAGTAAATGTTCAAATGACTACAAAATAAAGTTCATGTTTTATTAAATGATGATTTACAATCACTTTTGAGAAGTCATACGTAATTAGATACATAAATCACATTATTCAAACAATGGCAAACTTTCATTTTACGAAATAGAAATGAACATTAAGGAGTGGTAAGACACGAAATTGACACTAATAAGCAAACAGAAAGACTTTCACTGAAAACATATTGTTGTAAAATACTCGCAGTTGTACATCGCTGATACTGTAAAGTTGCTTTTTTAATATACGCAATGCATAGTGTCTTGTTACGTGTAAATTTGTACTATATTGCACATTGTCTTGTGTAGTTTATTAAAAGATTCCTTCTTTTAATCAAAGAAATTTATTTAAACATTTAGAACGGCAACACTTTCTTAGTTGACTTTTATTTTTAATACATAGAAAAGAAATTTATGAGTGATATGCACGTATAGAAAGCAACCATGGACGTAACACATACGCAGAAAAGTACCGCTTACAGGTTTGCCGATCGCAAATGTTAATAATTTTAAATTTACAAAAAATACAGCTTTAACCGTTTAATTTTCGGTACCATTTAGATAAAAAAAGGATAAAAAATTAGCATGTAAACTTTTGTATTTTGTCCTTATAACAAAATACAATAGGAGGATGTTTTATGAATGCTTTTCATTTACTTCTGTTATTAGTAATTGCGAGTTTAGAAAATGTAAAGCAAATACTAATTTCGATAATTATCAAATACAAACAAGAAGAGCATTTTAAAAATAAGTTCCAATGATATGCATGAAATGCATTTACATTGGTTATATTAAAACATTTTTCAAGGTAATAAAGTCAGAGATTAAGTTGAATGTTTGGCACTTCTCTGTCCAAAAAGAATGAGTTTTTTAATAATAAGAATTATCATAAAAATGGTATATACTATTAAAAATCATTATTTTATAAAAAGATACACAGTAATTTAAAAAAATATTTCACTATTATCTCGCTTTGAAAAAATGATCTTATTAAAGAGGAGAAATAATAACGTAGGTAAATTAATAAACTTATCAGTCTAACTTTTTTTTTAATACCGCCTGCTTGCATCTGCATGTAAAACTTCCTAAAAAGCATATAAAGGATCAAGAAACTGGCTTTCTCTCATTCTTTAACAAATTAAAAAAAATAGCAATCACAAAATTCAGCAACATTTGCTTTTATAAGTATGATGCATTATAAGTATGCTACTTTAGATCTCAACATAGTTCGTTTAGATTATAAATGATTATATAATTCTTTAACTACTGAAAAAAAAAACTGTTGTAACTTAATTCAAAGTGAGTGTTTTACAATTTTAATAATATTTGCTTGACTTCTGATACATGACAAGTATGTATACTTATTAAAATATCTTAAAGGTTTTAAATTTTAAGGGTCCCCCAAACGTGTTTGTTACGGTTTTTTACTCTCTCGCTGAGCTCGCAGTCTATCAGTTTGCTGTAATATTCACTCCTATTAATTTTTTCTTTTGTCTTTTTACCTTTATTATTAAGCACTTACGCCGTACACAATTCAACAGCAAAATTAAAAAAAATTTAAAAGCAGCGCAACAGTATACGATTAGAATTCCCGATGCAACGTTAAGTGTTGGTATACATTTTTCTGTTTCTTTCAGTCTTTTCTCAGTTTATTATATCAGTGTTCAGTTTTGTTACTAAGATGGCTTTACAAAACTTTTTTGTTTGTCTTTTTATTACTAATGTTTTGTGTGTCTATTTTATTTATTAAATATCACGTTCTTGGCGCTTACGCCACATTATATTCTGTTCATCAGCAAAATATTTAAAAACAGCATATCTTTAGAATTTCTGATAGACAGACTTGAGCGCTAGAGATAAAAATGATTTTTCCTGTACAGTATTAATACTGCTCGCTTTGAAATCCTTAAGTTTATTAATCAAAAATTCATTAAAGTTTTACAAAATAGAAACAATGACACAAATTTTAAATTCGGTCTTCCAGGTGCCCATATTCGGGTGAAGGACTACGTTATTCAAAACTGGATGACTCTAGGTACCGTTTTCTTCACAGAGTGATAAACATGCATACATTCATGAAGATTATTGATTATTTTATTTATTTAAATAATAATACAGGGCGATAATATTTGGTTCCGATAATTTGAAAAGTGATACGCCGTTTATAGTGATTCAATGCAAAGTGCTGTTTCGAGACTAATATTCCATTCGGGACTAATGTTCCTTTTGGGCTAATAAAACGAAGTGTTACATATTATTACAAATGTTTTAAAAAGGATTACTTTAAAGGAAAACTGCAGAGATAAACATGTGCCAAGCATATTAAGTTACGAATCACAGATACGTATGCAAGGTATGCTATGCAGGTGAGGAGAAAGATTACTTTTTAGGGACGTTCTTCAATAAACTGGCTCATAAACATGGGAAAAACTACAAAAATCCCATGCGACTAACATATCCGTACGGCTTTCTAAAGAAACTGCCATTAATGAATAGTTTTATCACTTAATCATATGTTGGTCATACCTTGACTTTTGATTAGCCGCTTTATAGATCATCAGCTTTTATTTCCTGTAAAAATATTCTACCGGTCCCTGAAGACAATGAAACACATCTGACGCTTTCAGTCTCAGTTTCTGATGCAGTGAAATGTTATTATTAAAGCCGGTTATAAATTAAAAGACTTAGCGCTAATTCACTGCCGGAAAAAAAATGGGCTTTCAACAGTATAAACAGGAAGGTCCAACTGAGGAAGAGGTAAAAAGGCTGATTATCTTTTGAAATTATAACTGAGAATGTAACAATATCGTGTTCACGAATCTAAAAATGTAATAAAATACGGAAGTGTAAATAAAGGAAGACAAGTATAATGTAGATTATAGAATTTTACCAGAAAGACATTTCTGACGAAGTGATATAAAAGAAGGCGATAGAAAAGCCCGAAGACATAATGAAACTGAAATAGAAAACATGGCTTTGGTGGAGGCATTGGAAGCCATATACAAGCTTCAAGACGATAAAGAATAAAAAAAAGTTCGAATTTAATGAGTTACCAGCTTACTGCAGTTTTTGTTACAGTTACTACAGTTCCAGATTACTGCAGTTGCAGTTTTTTTCATATTGCCTGAAAGAACGTTTATGAAGTTCAGAGACAAAGAAATATAACAGATCTTTCTTCAGGATAAAAACTGAAAAATCTATGTAAATTGCATTACTGTTTCAATTAAGGCCTTTTTCAAATAATACATGTCTTTAGAAATATTCATATTTTACGGCAGCTCTACTTTAACTAGAGTTTTACAAGACCGTTTTCCAGAATATCCGAGCTTTACGCGTGTTAATCAGCATTCATTATTTGTGTGCATTATTTATCATGCATAATCGGCAGTTCATTACACTTCTACAAATAAATGCATGCGAAATGAAAGTGATAGAAATAAGTTCGACCTTCCTAAAATACATGACTAAATGGCAAATTTTAGTATGAAGTTCTTTGAAACTTTAGTATGAACTATTATGACCTTTACCTACTTCCAGAAAACTAAAAACGTTATAGTCATTTCTCTTTTGTATAATAAAAATAATACAAACCAGAGTGTTTATTTATATTATTTTAAAGTTATCTGTGTATAGAAAGGGGAACATCTGCAAATGCTTAAGGCTATTTTAAGAGTTACGTAAGAAAAAAAGTTAGTTAAAATTTAGTTAAAATTAAAACATTAGTTAAAATACATTACTTGAAAGAGCTATAGTTCTAGAATAAATACTTAATAAGTTATTACACTTAAATAATTGTTAGATTATTGAAGGGAAACGTGACTCAAAATGATTTTTTTTACAATTCTAAAAAATTTCTAAACATTTACTAAAATTTCTAAAAAATTCTAAAAATTTTTCTAAAAAATTCTATCGTAAACACTTTTGACATTAAACTCTACACTTTAGAATAACACGATTACATCTTATTTTTTATAATTTTATATTCGAAAATAAGTGCTAAATAATCAGTTTATAAATTACATCATATTTGCAGTACTTTTATGATCTTTATTTCTTAAAATTTCGCCATAAATTAAAATTATATTAATAAATTCAGCAG
>KK116882.1:262182-293941 GCA_000611955.2 Stegodyphus mimosarum | reverse complement strand
CAGGAATTTATTAATATAAAATATTATAGTCTTTAAAACATATATCTGCTTTTTTTACTCAATAAACATTGATTCCAAAACCAAAAGAATGCGTTAACTAAAAAACTTTTCCATTCATGTATACAAATGAAAAAAAAAAACTGGATTATAGAAATATTTTCTTAAACGTGCCGACTATTAAATTAAGCAAATTTTTGAAAAGGTAAACTGTTGACATTTATGTGTCGTCTGCCATTGGAAAAAGGATTTCTATGTTAACACATATGCAAAATCATCTGTCTCTGTGCTGCATGGCTGATGAAAGAACATACACGACAACCCCTATGAAAACCACCATTAACACTTCAACAGAAAAGTTCTACTTTTCCAGCTTCAAAAGCAAATAAAACATGTTTAACCATTAGTCATGACAGGAGAAGAAAGAGCTACACGCAAGGAGAAAAATTCAGAGAGACTGCGAAATAATTTAAGCCCTAATTTTGCGTTGTTGCTCTGAGGTAATCGACACAATATACTCCTTTGAAATTGTCGTCTTCTTAGTGATCACTGGAAAGTCACTGGACTGGAAAGTCTCAATAAACAGGAAGGGCATCTTAATACACTTTTTTAAATAACATACCAAAATGTGACTGACATAAATGATTTTAAATATTTTTAAAATTGTTTATGAAGAGAAAAAAGTTTAAATTTCTCATGTGGTGTTTGCATTTAAAAAATGACATCTAAGTTTCCTTTTATTTTAATTTTAAATATTTAGGATCGAAGCAAAATATGTCCAAAGTCTTTAAGCTTCTATAAATTCTTTCGGAAACCTCTTTCTAAAATCTTTTATAATTCGATGACTCATCGTGCATAACTCAACAAAAGTCAAAAGTTTGAATTTCGCACAGAGGAGATAATGCGAAATGACATTTAAACTGGCTGTTTAATATGGATTTTCGAGAAAGCTATTAAAAAATCTGATGTGTACACCATATGACTTCCTTGTACGAAATATTAAATTATGCGCATTTTTTCTTGCATGTCATTTAAACTTATTGCATTGAGTTAAATCTACTTCGTCGATAGCGCATAAACCACAATAGAATAAATGCACTCGAGTGGATATATATATTTATATACTTTTGGTGCGGCCTATTGCAACCAAAATAAGAGGTGCACATCTACATGTTATAGCATTATTATATACAAAATTGCAACATTCTGAGACTATTCATTTTTGAGTTATGCGCGATACATACATTCATACATACATACATACATACATACGTACGTGCGTACGCACAGATGCCACGAAAAAAGTCTCTTCAGAATCCATTTTAAATCAGTTTTATAATTTTTTTTGGGAAAAAGAGTCCTTTATTCTGTCCTTACGTACAGATGTCACATAAAAACATCGTTGAACCGCATTCGATAGCGGTCAAAATGGATATTTCCGTTGAAATATGATACCCGAAAATTTTCGCGATTACAATACTTCCTCTTTACTTCGTACAGGGAAGTAGAAACACTCCAGCTCCTAGTTCTGATGATCATCCCGATTTGATTTTTGCAAACTTGCAACACTATTAAGCAAAAATATGTATTAGGCTATATTCTTTTCAGCTGTCTATTTTAATGAATATACATACCTATATTCTTTTGAAATAGAAGGCTGATGTGAATTAGTTGCCATACGAGGCAATTAAAAATCTATTTATTGATGCTTCCGGTCTGATGTCCGAATAAGAATCAAAAAAGAATAACTCGTGTGTGTGTGTGTAACGTGTATATGAGTCAATTTCCCTTAGAAAGTCCTCCACGAAAGCATACGACTTCTTAAGCAGATAGCCTTTGAATGTTTTGTCATAATTAAATAAACCAAACGAAGCCAAAATTCATTATTTTCATCTATGCCCAAATAAAAGTCATTAAAGAATAAATATACATTTGATCAACTTAAATTTTATTAGTCAGTTAGTCCTCTATTTTCATCTAGCAACAACTCTTTACGCAATATTTATTAGGTATTTTATGTTAAATTAACAAATTTTTATGACTTAGATCTGCGGTAACTTTGCCTTTTCGCTAGCCCTCACCAGAATGCAAATGAGTTAACGAATGAGTTTAAGGCGAGGGTTTTTAATGTTTTAGGGAAATAGAGCTTTCGGCGACGACAAGCCGAAGTTAAAATGCGCCAGTAAAGTTTAAGCCAACTTAGTCAGGTTAAATTTGTGTAGTATAAGCATTTTTTAAATTCTAAATTCAACTTTATGCTATTTCAATACCCGTAAGTGACAGATTTTTGATTGCATGCACAAGTGGTGCCTTCTGTTAAATCCAAGTTAAAATAAAAAGTTTTCTTTAAAACCTTCATACGACTTTGCTACACATTTCTGGACGGAGTGATGACTTGCTTGTATATCTAATAGGGTTTGAAGGACTCTAAGTTAATATTACACAAATTAGAACAGCAAATATTTTTACGGAATATATTATTTACCCAGATATCTATGATTTTCAATCATTCCATGTGCTTTCAGATTAACTTCGCGCAGAGTAAAGCCAGCCTGAGTTATGGAAGTATCGTATTCAAGTTGCTTGCAATAAACAGCCCAATAATCACCTTCCAGTTACTAATTATTTCATTTGTATCATGTGATTAGTGACAGGGAATAAAATAATATTCATATGTAGAATATTATATATTAATACTATTAATTCATAATCGTTATTTCAGTAGTTGAGTGTTTTCATCTGTGAGCTTTTCCATTCGAAACCAGAACTAAAAATCTAACAGTTAATTTTTAAACGGCATGCAAAGTTTATGCTATCGTTTTCATTTAAAAAAAATCTTGTTAATCAGAAAACTTACGGTATTTTAAAGGGTACCCTGAAATCAGTGTTGAAGGTCATCGATGTTAATCATAGAACGACAGTCTATTAGTCCTGCCATTTACAATAAATTACATTACGGCTGAAATTAATGGCCTGTTCTCTATTATCTTATGATGCAGGTTTTAATCATAGAAAATCTAGTCAGTATTTAAAACTCTAGTAAAGTTACTATATTTAGGAAGA
This sequence comes from Stegodyphus mimosarum, assembly GCA_000611955.2. Classification (NCBI taxonomy): domain Eukaryota; kingdom Metazoa; phylum Arthropoda; class Arachnida; order Araneae; family Eresidae; genus Stegodyphus; species Stegodyphus mimosarum. Next base: position 290,881 of record KK116882.1, on the reverse strand, counting down.
AAAAAAACCTACTTAACATCGCCTGCATGCATTTAAAATAAATTATCTACCAGACCTTCGATAGTGGTAACTGGGAGATATCACGCACAGGATCTTACACGCAACAAGTTTTATGAGGTATGGGAAGAACATAATTTATTCTGTGAAAGAAAGCCAGGGAACATACTTTACACTATAGTCAATTTTTGGAAACCATCAGTCTTTGTACCTGCTGTGCCATATAATTGGAATTATTTTCATCGGAGTTTCCGTGTTCAGAATTTCCTTTGGTATCATCATGCTCGATATTTTAAGAAATAACAAATTCCAGTCAAGCAGTATCTTTAGTCTATTACCGCTTCTTTTCGCGCTGTAATTAAATGTGAGCACCTGACTCAAAAATTTTAATCAGGTCCTTTTTTTTTTCACTTCTTCTGCCTAGAACCAATTACAAGTTCCTAACAAAAAAATATTGTTAAATGCTTAAGCCAATGGAGCAGACTTTGAACGAAATGTAATGTCCATAAAATTTCAATTAGAATGTCTACTATTTAGACGTATTATATTAAGAAAGTAAAAACAACTATCTAAAGTCTCAAAAGACAGACGCTTATAATACACACCCGTGTTTTGTACTTCATAAATGTATGAAAATATCCAAAGATCAATTTTATTCCCATTTTTGGTTCGTGAAATATTCACAAGTATAGAGATTACGTTTAAGTTCTTGACACCAATCAAAGTAAATAAAAGTACTTCGAAATTTGCAAGAAGACGCTCATCAGAATAAAACTATTTCGAAATCTGCAAGTTACAGGTGTCTAAAATCTTCGCCAGCAAGCTAAAGCAAACAGCAGAAATTCAAAGCCCGCCTTAGATGCGAAAACGCTTGGAAACTTTATGTTTATGTATAGTTTAAACTAAGAAGGTGAAGAAAGTAGACGCATAGAAAAACCAAGATGCTTAGTTTAAGAAAAACTTTACAAATATGTGCCATGCTTTTACACGTAAAGAGACCATCTGTTCAGTACAGATACAAGATTAATTTTATAACTCTAAGCAACAATATATTTCAAAATATATTCGTTGCCTTAAAATGGCAACACATTGTTTAAAATATGTATTTTGTTGTGAATTTTAAACGATAAAATATTGCAAAATATAAGAATAGTTCTTTAAAAAATGAATGTTAGTTGAGATTCTTTGAGAGCAAATAAGCATTAATAAAGATAACTTTACCCTTCTTCGAAGTGGAGTCTTCCGTTATATATAGTAGTCACACTTTTTATGCTTTATTTTTTATAACGAGTATATAAATGTCCATCCCATAAGTAGAGAGATCGGAGGAATGCACAAAAAGTTAGATTTCGTAATTTTTAAAAATTGGTTTTTTTAAATTTAAAAGTGCCGAAACATGAATTTTTACATCCTTTAAAACATTTCCGTAACTCGAAGTAAATGCGTACGATCAAAAGTTTCTAAAATAAAGACCGGGTAAGAACTTTTCTGGATACGGGATATAGCGTTGAATTATTATACGAGGGTAAGTTGAAAAATAAATTTCCCCTGTCGACTGTGGTCAGAGTTGTGTATGAAAGTAAAAAAGTAGAATGAGACATTAAAGATATGACATACCTTTATTTTATTATTCTCGTACGAGTACGTTGAGACATTTGTGACATTGCTTAATAAGCTTCAAAAAGTCCTCCAAGAAAAATTCAGGGCTTTGCATATGGAAGAAGCGTTGAACGGCTATGGGCGAAAGGCGACACAGCAGGAAAACGCGCAAGTCACCGATAGACCATTGGGTAGAGGTCGCTGCAAATTAAGCAGATGACGCTGTTGCAGTGCCTGCGCAAAGCGGAGACCAGCCTCTCATTTGAACCCCGGTAGGTATGGAGAGAAGGAGCGTTTTGAATTCGTGGTCGAAGGAGGAAGTGAGAGCGGTTATCCGCTATGAATGGGCACGTGGAGTATCAGGAACAGAAATTCATAACCGCCTCGTGGAAGTCTATGGGCCAGGTGTGATGTCGAAGCAAATGGTGCGGAGATGGTGTCGCACATTCAGTGATGGACGTCAGCAAGTGGAGGACATACCGAGAGCTGGACGGACGCGCACGGCCACTACAGAATCAAATGTCAGGAAGGTGGATGACATGATTAGAGCGAACCGGCGTATCACCATCGACGAAGTAGCGGAAGAACTTGGAATCTCACATGAGCGAGCTCAAAACATCATCCACGACATTCTTCGATACAGAAAATTGTCAGCACGATGGGTGCCCCGACAATTGACCTCGACACACAAGGAACAACGCATGGGTGTCAATACTGGAAGCAATACTTTGGAAGCAATACTGAAGTGAAACAAGCCGTTCAACACTTCTTCCATATGCAAAGCCCTGATTTTTTCCTGGAGGGCTTTTTGAAGCTTATCAAGCGATATGACAAATGTCACAATGTACTTGGTACCTATGTGGAAAAATAAAGTTATGTCATATCTTTAATGTCTCATTCTATTTTTTGACTTTCATACATAACTCTGACCACAGTCGACAGGGGAAACTTATTTTTCAGCTTACCCTCGTACATCAAACAACGGTATTTTACAAATTAATACTTTTCCTTTTTTTTACATTTTAGAACTGTAAGTGCACTTTTGTGGCTAAATGTATAAAAACAAGTGTACTTAGATATATGTATGGTATACGCATGAGTGGGTTGGCGCCGCATGTGTAATCGAAAATGTGCCAAAACTACAGCACTTGCTCAATATGCATCGCCCCTACCAGAATTATTCAAAGAAAACTTAAAATTTTTTATACAAGACAACATTGCAAGGGGCCATTTACAAACCCTCAATAAAAGTTGATGGTATTTTTTTAATGTATGGTCTGATTTTGAGGATTACCATACTTATTCTCAATCTGCATAGTTCCAATACAAACCTGGCAAACATAACACTCGATAAGAAAGTATTTTTGGTAAAATTATTATTATTTTACCTTTACCTTTTTACCATTATTATTTTTATTATTATTTTACCTTTTAATGGGTAGTATGCTAGTTGGTTATAACACAAATTGTTTGTAGCAGAATTTAAAAAGTATTCTAAATAGACGAAAGATGTTTCCAGAGTTCTAGGAATTTAGGTAAAATATTTTTTCATAAATATTACAATGCAGTTCTTCAACTTAATCCCCATTTGCTTAAATACCCTTATTTCAACGAAAAACTATTGTTAAGGATTTCATATTTATTTGGCTATTTATTTAGAATTGTAATTAAAATTGCTTTATATTTCCCGTGCAACGCAGACGATTTTTTAAGAGAAAGCTACGTCGAAAAAAAAAGGAAATAAAAATAAAAGACCGCGTGTATTTAATGTTTAATAAATAAATATCTCGCAATTACTGTTGCCATCCAGAAAAATCTAGAAAAATCGAGATTGTTCTAGTGAATTAAAAAGCTTATAAAAGCCGAATTGAAACACCTCATCTCAGTTGTTGTAGTTGTAGCTGTATCTGTTTAAAGCGAACTGCTGTTTGTTTACTTAATGCTGTAGCGATTTCGCTGTGAGATAGAATTAGTTTATCTGTTTTGAACTGAGTTCTTTTGCTTAACGTTTGAGATATTATGATATTGTGCGAATATCTTTAAAGAAATATTTCAGCATTTTGATTTATTTCTTGCGGAAAGAATAAATTTTTGTTAACTTTTTAACTACTTGTGCATTCAATCCACAACGAACCCTTACGCACGTAACACTATTTTTTTTATGCCGTCTTCAAAGAACCTTTACAGTGTCTGCTCCATCCACCTACTTATGGCATGGTTAAATTCTCAAATCGAATATCTGATAAGTTTTTTTTTTTTTCAAATGTGGGAACATAATATTCTTCGCAGACGTTGAACAACTTCTGAAGTTTTCCCACCAACTTTCCGCAAGGAGATATATTATTCCTCTTTGCATTTTCCATGGTTGCAAAAACAGTGCTGCAAAATGCGTCTGTATCAATCTAACAACCGAATCGGACTAAACATTATTGCACGGGAAAGTTGCATAAATGTGTTAAGACTTTTCTTTGCCCATAGCGTTACTTATAAGTTCTAGTAATTGAACTAGAGATTATTCCTAGAACTTTGGAAGCTCCTTACGTATTTCTATGAAATTAATAATCCTTAGAGTGAACTTTCGTGTGGAAGTGATGAGCATAAATTAGAAAAAGAACAAATTACAGAACTTTAAACTAGATGCAAATATTACCAAATTCAATCTAATATATTTATGAATGACTTTCATTCATATACTAAATTTTACAAAATTATTGTCTTCCGGATAATTTTATATTTGCATATTTAAATATATATAAAAATCCAATAACGGAAAGTAGACTGAAATGTTATCATTTACAAGGAATGATATCCTTAAAGTGAGCGTCTGTTATGTATATCCTTTAGTTATTGTGAATATATGAATTCTCCAGCACTATAAAGCAATCACCAAGACTTTATTTATATTATCAGGGGCAATGCAATAATAAAATATTTAGTTTTAGATTTTACTTTACTCATAACATTAGACTTAAACTGTTAACAATGCAAATAAAAACTCCCTCTTGATGTCATAAAGGTTTAATAAATAGGAAGATCAATATAAAAATTCTTCATATTCTAATATTTCAAGTTATTTTAAAACTAGGCAAAATACGAATTTACATTTATGATGAGACTAAATTATTTAATTACGGAAAAGCGCACTAGAAATTTTTATTTAAGGTTAGAAGCCTTTGTGGAAGACTTTCTTGAAGAGACGTGTTCGTATTTACGTTACATGCCAGGAACATTTAAAAAATTGTATGGAACCAGTTAGCTAATGACCAGTATTTGAAAGCTCTAGCCGCTGGGTCACTGGTGAATAGTTAGATTTAGGGAATTCGTCATTTCAATTACAGGCAGCATTAACTGAAGGCTAAATTTTGCGCAGTTTTAGAGTTCAAGCTAGAGCTTTTCATGTTATATTTCGGTTCTCAAAGTTTGTAAAATGGATGATGGCTTTTTAAGGTCAAGTTGCAGGGTGGAATCTAGGTTAAATTCAATAGTTGTTAGACTTCATCGGAAAGTAAAACAATCGGAAAGTAAAACAATCGGAAAGTAAAACAGCACGTTATTTAAATAAGTATCGAAAATAGATTATACGAAATTGCCCAAGACAGAAAACGACTTTCATTCTGCTTGAAGTAGTAAATATGAGTGAAAACGTCTTTTAAAGATAAAAACAAATAATCGTATTTTGCTATTAAAAAACTATGGTTCCATCTCTGAATAAATAAATTATTTTGATTCTTCGTAAAATAAAAAAATTAATGAAATTACGCGAGTTACAATATATTTATGTTATTCAAAACTGAGGTATGAGATTATCTGATAGTCTTTCACTGAAATTTCCAAATTCATAAAGAGCATTCTACAGACAAGCATTAACTCACAAGGCTATATAATGCTTTTAGTTTCCTAACCTTCAAAAATTGCCTCTTGGCATAATAACGTTTCACCTTTTTCCTGTTTTTGAAAAAGGTCGTATCTCTGGTGTAAAATCGGTTTCACATTTTTTTCTCGGAGCTTCATTATACGCCTGCTACGTTTGTTCAAGTTGTTAAATCTTCAGTTTCAGCAATAAAAACATTTATGTAGTTTCCAAAAGAGAACTAAGTCCATATTTTAAAACAGCAAACACGTATAACTGATTAGTAAGCTAGAAATATATATTTTAACAACATTAGTATATTAGTGAAGTAATTTTAAATACGTTATTTCTGTTTAAGTATGTGTCAACTTAGGAAAACTTCATCAAATAACAGATAATTTTTTCCTGACGACACGAAGTAAATGGATGTGACACAAGAAATAATTCCAGGAAAGGAAGATTACTCAAACGAGGAAGAACTGATAAACCTTGCAGCGAATGAGGAAAATACGTGCTAAAACTTAGATGTTATCTAATTGAATCATAACATGCGTGAAAGATAATCACAGAATTGCAAAAGCAATTGAAACATTTTAATTGATGGCTATGTAAAAATGCCTCTCTTTTGTGTTATAAGTAATGAATGCTCTTTCCTGAAATCTTCAAATTTAATATACGCTGTTGTCTAATTATATATTTCTTAGCATGCAGTTTCCTGATGCTAGAAAACGTGTAATTCTTCTTATTTTTAATCCTATTAAAAGAGAACCTGAAAGATTAATAAAAAAATGCAAATAAAATAAAATTCCTCTGACTAAAAGTCTAACTTTTCTTCAGTTCGAAAATTTATAGAGACATTAGGTTCTTTTGGAGCAGGGAAATCAAAGAAATAAGCAAAGACCTCGCCGGGATTCGAACCACGGACCTCTCGAATACGCGTCGAGCGTGCTGACCACTACATCACGAAGGCATACGAAGAAGGCGAGAGAAATACCTTATATACTTCCCCTTTTAAAGGGCGACTGGGGATTAGGGGACCCAAACGCCAAATCCTGGTGGTGGAGAATCATCATCCACCACCTTTTTAGTTCGGGTACCACTTGTAGATTTATTAGGTTATTTTCGATGTCAGGAAGCTGAAGAAATGAGCCACGAACCTTTTGAATACGCGCCGAGTGTGCTGACGACTACACCGTGAAGGCATGCGAAGAAGGCCGGAGAAATATACTTTATAAATTATGTGTGTTAATAATAAACTTCAACTTACATATAAATTACCACATGTGCACAATCTTCTTTATTACATGAAAATAATTATAAAATAACGGTATTATGCACTCGTAGACATTTATTTTGCGTGTGTGCTTTGTGTTTGTGTTCATAAAGTGAATGATAAATCGTTTGCTGATAAATTACGCGATCGAACAGAAATATCGATAAAGTCATCTCATCACTGCCCACCGCATCTTTTCATTGTTTGCTCTGAGAAATAAATGCAGGGAAGCATAACATTTTTCAAAGATAACAGATTATTTATCGAAGATATGCTTTACGAGAACATTTTTTTTTCTTCGATTTAACTGAAGTGCTTTTCTTCATTGGATACTTTTTCCATATTTACGCTAATTTTATTGTCCTTTAAAGCACTGGTGTACGTATAGCATATTCCTAATACTTAGAAAAACTGAGCCAGCCAGCCACGAAAACTCCACTTGTGTACATAATCCGTGGTTATGGCACGTCTATAAATGAATTGAAAATACAGCTTGCGTAATGCGCTGTCTCTTTTATAATTTATCCCGCAAAAATACTACCAGACTTACCTAGAAGTGTGCGTTGCAGATTTAAGCAGATAATTACTGTCGAATGCCTAAGATTAAAAATAATACGTGTATTCGGTAAAAAAGTTAAAATGCTCGAAAACAACGATTAAAGATACAAACAATGAGTCAAAACTATCTTTGTATTTAATACAAAGAATCATTAAAGTAATCAATAAAAATGAATTATTAGCAAAAATCCTATTTGTTATTAACGAGTAGAATAAAAAAAAAATATTACAGTTGATAGAAAAGTCTAAATAACTGTAAAAGGGGAATGTGACGCTCAGCAAAAGAATTTTATTTCCCAAATTTATTCAGATACCAGGTTTACTAGTTAAGATTTCAACATTCAATCAGTACTTTTCAAATGATAAATTTTTTATGCCATTTATATTCTTAAAAGTATTTAAAAATATAAATGGCTTCAGAAATAAAAAGACAAAAATCCTTTAACATTTCCTTCACCAATAAAACATTTTCAGCAGTTCATCTAGATAAAACAAATGTCGTGGAAAATCAGGTTAAATAGCCTGTTCAGTAATCCAAACGTTTCACAATCAGCTATTCTTCAAGATTATCGCCTGTCACGAAAAACAACTTTCACCTATTTAATAGTCTATACCCTGTAGTATAATCCAAAATTTACTTTGGAAGGTCACAGAAAACTTTATCCTCAGTGTTAAATTGTGGAAATAAAGTTAACATGTTAAAAAAAGAAACTTTTTTTTTAAATATGTTCTATTTTCTGTTTAGACAACTGCATCATTAATTCTTAAAATAGTGTTCTTTGAATCTACGCTACTGCTGTTTGACATTGTAGTTCTTGTGGTGCGAGGTTTTATTTGAATATTGTCTCTTTTAATAGCGAGATTAACAATTAAATTTAAAATCAGATGGTAATAATTTATTTAAACCCTAAAATCTTCCCTAATTTTATCTTCGTTTCTAAATGAAATTACCTGATTTCATAGAAATTTTTGAAGTGTCCTGTTGAGGGATGCGTGTGATTTAAAGTATCATCTTAAGTCGTTAGCAAATCTTGTACAAAATTCTGACTTAAGACAGACACAATCTGAAGTTCTTTAGTGCTTGAATTAACTGTACCTGCTTTTTAAAATGATTGCATTTTTCTAATTCATATAAGTCGCACGAAAACGACAAGAGATCTTAATAGTAATAAAGCTTCCTCTATTTATTCTCTAACAACTTTTAAAAAGTTATTAATTTTTTCATTTGTTTCATATGTCTTGCTGTAAAGAAGACAGAGACGTGATAATTATAATAAGTTATAATTTTTTAGAGCAAAAAGTCAGAAACTCATCCCCCCGAAAAAAAATAGAATCAATATCAGGTGGCAGAAATTGCCGTCGGATTTATTCAAACATTTTTTAACTTAGAAATATTTTTGATAACTTTTCGCCTTATTTTTTAAAATTAGAAACAGTCATCTCAAAATTCTTAAAGCTCGTCGAGTTTTATTAAACTGAATGTAAATTTGTTTCTAATACGAATTTTTATCATTTTACAAGATAATAGCTTTTGTTTATGGGCGGCAAAGTATCTCACGTAGGTAGCCATATCTTTCCTAAATGTAAAGAAAGTTATAAGGAAATATATTAAATAGAAGTAGTAGTTATCATCGAGGATATTATTTTTGAGCCATACTGCATTCAGCTATCACGTACAGATTTCGAGATACTGCAAGGTCATTACATTTTCTGAAGCAGAAAATATTGAAAAATCAATTGTTTTCATATCCGGAGTGGAATTTTGGTCCTCCGGTTTGTTAGCTGGATGTTTGGGCTCAACATAGACAGGATACATAGTAAGAATGCTTAATTCCTTGCAACCTTCCTTGCAAATAGTAAGAATGCCTAATTACTTGATTTTTTCGCTTGTTCAAAAGTTGGTTAAGAGAAGAAAGTGATACTTAGTCGACAAATCAAGTTGCTAATTAATTATCGTCTACTATAGTTTAGTTTCACTGTCAGTGTAGAATTGTTTTGGAGCAGAAAATCTTGAAATAACGTGCGTCTGCCGGCATATAAACCCGAGTCTCCCAGATTGTAAGCTACCACGACAGCACGTGAAAGGAAAGACTAACTTCTTACAAAATGGTTTCAGAAGCAAGTATTCAGACACCTTATTTTTAGCCCCAAGACCATTTTAAAACAAACAAGTAAATAAAAGTAAAAATTGTTGCAAAATCATAATCTAAACGACTCCTTCGATATTTTGACATGTTTTACGCTTCTAGGGTAATACTAGTTTCGGATTTATCAACGCTAAAAAGGAAAGCGTTACTCACTATGCAACGCACTGAGATTTTAAGTTGTATCCTCATTTAAAGATGGTCTAACATAGACATATTTGAAGAGAAATTGAATGAAACATGTTTGTATTTCTTTTAAAAACGAAGCAATTGGTGAAGTCATTAAAAATATCTATAAACTGTAAGTCTCTCAGAAATTCAGTCATTATTTTTTTTGTTACCAATTTTTAATGTGGTTGATAAACATTCAATACTGTTGAATATACGTCAAATGTAACTAACTTAGTACATGTGCAACGCGTCTATCAAGTTTTAGGAATGAATTCGTAAAATGTAGAGATCCGGTGGAAAAAAAATATGTTCTTGTTCAGCATTCGGATCCACCAGCGGCGAAATCGCTGAAGACTGGTAGTTCCGACTTGAGTTCGATTCTAGGAGAACGGGCTGGCTGCACGGGCGTTTTCGTGGTTTTCTCATGTGTAATACGTATACGAAAATGTTTCGCTTAGAAAATCCTTCAAAAAGGCATTCCTCCCCTTAGGCAGCCGTAGTATGTTTTGCCATAATCAACTAAAACTAAACCAAACCTTATTCAGCATATAGTACGTACATTCTTCAGCCGTCCGGATGGTACAGTGGTTAGTGCAGCCGACTATGATACCGAATGGCACGGATTCGAATCCCTGAGAAGGCACGGCTGTAACTATCCGTCCCTTCATAGGAGGTAACGGTCGCCGACTGTTAGGTACCTCCACAATAAAATGGCCACCAGTTCCGGTCTTAGGAGTTGCCAGTGTCGAAAAAAGAAAAAATATTGTCCGCCGTTCGAAAAAAAAAAGAAAAAGAAAGAAATATGCATCCTTGACGATGCTGTGTTTCTCTTGGCACTTTTATTGAGATTTTAGACAGCTTCGTAGAAATAAATTCTTGGAATAATCTTTCTTCCCGTCGTTATGATTTTCTGAATTTCTCAAAATGGTACCTTTTGAGTTCACACTAACTAAAAGGAAAGAAGTTAGCAGGGAATTTGATATGGTAAGTGGAAGGGATGTTTCAATGCATTTTCTTTACAATAGTTGCTTGACAAAAGCACGTGCAGTGAAAACTGCCTTTGCCTTTCGTTCTTTAGGATTTTGAATCTATAATGGCAGTCAACGGCACCATAGTCAAATAAAAAATTCCATTCAAATTTGTTTCGGTAAGAATACAATATTTTAATAAAAGCAAATTGAAATGTGTTAGTAATCATTACAGCTAGTGACTTCAAAGGCATTAACCGAAAGAATTCAGTCCTAACCATTTCTAGACCCATTGTGTAAATGTCGTTTAGTACAGATAGGTAGGGAAAAAGTTTTAAATTTCTACTATTATAAACTCAATAAGCCGATCGTGGGATGTTTAACAGCTTTTAAATTTGTATTTTTCTCAAATGCAACGCAATCAGGTTATAAAAAATCGCGTGATACGTGTGACATATTTGGACGACGGCCACAGAATGCCAGAAAAGCCAAAATGCGTGTGGCTATGCCGAGTCTACTTAATTATTTACTCTGTTCTTTAACGCCGTGGTTATTTGTTAGCTCATTATCCCCAAAAGGTCTAAAAGCGTTTTTATCTGCCCCACTAAACGACTTTTGAAGTTTCGCAATTATCAACGTCGTTTACAAAAGCAGGTGATAAAACCTCTTAACGCAAAACTGTTAAATTTAGGTTAAAGATTTTTTTTTTTCACTCCATTAATTGGTCCTGAAGAACGTTTAGCAGACTTTAGTTTTATTTGATTTTATTTTTTAAAATTAACTCTTAAAGACAGAAACGTAGTTTATACACTTATTTAAGTGTCTCAGCTCAAATTTAATGCATGCGAAAAATCTGAAATTATTTTTAGAAGTATTTATGTGCACTAATTTAAACATCAATAATTTACAAAATTTCGTCTTTATTTAGGGCTCTCAGTGCAATTCGAAAGACAAAAGAAATGATCACTTTCATTAAGAATCGCACTGTCCTGCTCATGCGTAATGCAACGACATTTTTATAGATTTCTTTGGTGCTGTTATAAATAATTTTCTTCTAATTTCTTTTAATAAAATAAACAAATTTACATCATTATTAAATGATGGCAAGGTTCTGTCTAATCTTATTTCTTAGTGACTAACAAAATTTTAAATTTATCTTCCTGAACCTTGAAGAATTCGCAATGCATGTTCAATACTATATATTTTGCGCAAATGAAAAGATTTCGTTTAATTATCCCCATTAATATAAATTGAACTCAAGATGAGGATAGTTCGTTATGGTTCTTGCGACATACTGCCAAGATTTAAAGGCATTTTCCAAAATGCGTTGTAGCGATGCATCAATAATTCTAAGGTCCCAAACGGAATTACAAGAAAGAGTACGACTTATTTTTCTGCTATCTCACACCTGAACTTCTCTTATCTTCAGCAGTACAGTGGGGATTAAAGTGGTGGGCAACAATTCATCATTATTTCGAGGCCTTACGGAAGGAAATAAAGGCATTATTTTTTAACTATTTATTGAATGATGAATGAACATTTTACTGATTGGAATTTTTATTCACTAGAGATTATACGAAAAGTTTAATTTCATGCTTTAAAAATGCCATCCATGGTATTAAAACCCTTCTAAAACATTCTTGAATTTAAGAGACTTTGAAACTGGAAGTACATGTCTTGAATCAACATTTGAGGAAATAGAATTATGTATAACCTTTCCAAAAACCTATACAGTTTTGTAAAATCCGATACTTAATAAAATTTTAGTATTTGAAAACATTTCGTAAAATTAATACTTTCAGATTGCTCTAGTGTGACAAATGAAAGAGTTTTTTAATCACTGACTGAAATAAAATTTATGAGGAAAAGAGCATCTACCATTGTAAATAAACTTCAGATTTGATAAAATTATCGTGATAGAATGATTATAGTATTTTTTAAAAACTGCCGGCAAAAAAATTTATTTTCCACACCGAAATAGCGCCTTTTCCATAAATCTAGTATATGAGTTTACTTGTTACATGAATTTTTTATATTTGGCAATTCTAAAAAGCACACAGAGTCGTACCGATAGACCCAGATCTTAAATTTTGGCCTCTTAATGTATATTTTAAAAATTGCTTTTTACAGTATCTATTATAATTTATTTTCCCGTTTTTCCACTGCTTTTTCCACAAGGAAGTGTATCAATTGCTGCGATCTCTGCAAGGCTTTGCAAGGACATAATACAAAGTGAGTTTTCCACTTCAAAATCATTATCATAATCAAAATGATGCATTTAGTATGACTAGCAGTATATGAATATATTTTATTTGTTGTATCCTTGCAATTTCGTCAATGGCAGAATACTCACAATTAAGAAGTTTCTCATCTTGAGGTACTTCAGGAAACCTTTGGCGGAATCGTCTGTCCTGCAGACGGAGGAACCTCGACCGATGGAGAGAATTATTGGAGGATGACGTAACAGACACACTGGGCATACTCACACATCGTTTTTCTTGAAGACATCTGAAAAATGCATAAAAATTACCTATATATACATGTATAATATGTGATTATATACATGTATAATATGTATAATATATAAAAGTTTTTACATGTAAAATAATATTCTGTACTGATTACTATAAACGAAAATACTGCAACAGTAGGGTTGAAAAAATGTTCACACTATAACTATTACTGTTCAAGTCTGAGTGAAAGATTCGGTAGAATGATATCAAAGCATAGAGCGGAAATATAGAAATTTAGTTATAGAGCATAGAAATTTGAGTAACTGAAATTCGTGTTTTCTAATATGTTATACCAGAGGAATAATTAAAGTTATGTAAATCTGGCAACTCGTATAACAGTAAATTCTATAACAGTTCATTATACTTATGTCAAAAGAGTTGTCAGAAAATGAATTCTGTTAGAATTCGTTAATTGATGTCATAATTGGTGTTTCTAGGAAGACGGCATGTGGGGCAATATAAGAAAAGATGCAGTATCTTAATATCTTTATTATTCGAAATTTTAAAGAAAATTTAAAAATTCAGCTTTACAGTAAATTACAGAAAATGCATGGGCGTTGCTCCTGATCAGTTTCAAGGGGTACCTGAAACTGATCAGGAGCAACTTAATATTTACTTTTTTATGAAGTGAAATCTTCATAAAAATGGGCTATTAGTTTAGAAACAGGATTTTGCATCGTCTACTATAAAGGGCGAATCACTGTTCAGATTATTGCAACCCTATATTATCTTTAAAGAAATTAAATAACGAAGAATCAGCATATATGTATGCGTGTTACTTGTGCTGTGAAAAAACGACGGTATCTACAGCCATTAAATTTTGAATAACGTTGTCCTACAACCGAACGCACCTGGAAGCCCGAATTTTGAATTTCGAATTTTATATTTCATATTTCGTAAAACTTAAACGAATTTTTGATTAACAAACTTAGTTGATTAACAAACTTAATGAAAGTCAGAAAGCGCAATACTGTCCGGAATAAAATATTTTTCTCCAGCGCACAAGATAGTCTGTCAGAAATTCTAAAGATGCGCTGTTTTTAAATATTTTGTGATTTTGCTATTGGATTGAAATTTATGTAAGTGCGAAAAACGTGACATCTAATAAATAAAGTTAACACAAAAAGTTAATAATAAAAAGACACAAAAGAAGTTTTGTAAGTCATTTTACTAAGAAAACTTGAACATTAATATGCTGAGCTCAGAAAAGACTAAAAAAAAAAAGTACGCCAACACTTAAAACTACATTGGGAATTTAAAGAAAATTTAAAAATTCATCTTTGCACTAAATCACAGAAAACGCATGGGCGTTGCTCCTGATCAATTCAAGGAGTAAAGTGAAGTCTTTATAAGAACAGGCTATTAGTTTAGAAACAGGATTTTGAATCGTCTACTATAAAGGGCGAATAACTGTTCAGATTGTTCCCACCCTGTATTATCTTTAAAAAAATTACTACTTAGACAGCGTTTATATGTTGTTATGCTGCTTTTAAAATTTTTGAAATTTTGCTTTTGAATTCTGTATAGCGTAAGTGCAAAGAAAATGGTGCATAATAAAACTAGCAGGAGTGAATGCAACAGCAGACTGCGAGCTCAGCGAGAGGGTAGAAAATCTTAACAAATCCTTCTGATCGATCGTTAAAATCTGAACTCTTTCAGATTTTTTTTATTTAAATTAAAAATTTTTAAATGACTAATTCAGAAAATACAAACATTTTAGTTAAATGCATACAAGAATCTGTATAGTAAAACGTTTTAAGAATAGGCACATAATAACGTTTTTAACAAAGGACATTAAAACTTTTTTTTTATTGATTACAATAATAGTATACACGTAAATAAAACTTGTCACAAAATATTGCTAAACGTATAGAATCTGTTTAAATGATCGATTCACTTTGTTAAACGTTACTGCGTAAATAATAAGAGAACGTATGCTTCACGAAATAGCAACAGCTTCGCTTTCAGGGTTTATATGCGATGTAAGCGAAAAGGAAATCGTAATCCTGAATAATAACAAGTTTGGTATAATAATCATTACTACATAAATCGCGTTACGTAAAGTAAGAGTCTAAAAAGAAAATTTTCCTCGTAAGTAGTACTCATGTCAACAAATATTAGAAAATTGACAGTTAAAAAATGAATTTGAAATATTGGTAATTGCACTAAATGCAGTTCTACGTGACTAAAAGCAATGCATGACAACATTTCCAATTTCGCTATTATGTCGTGCCTTCAAAGACCTGTCTCACCCTTCCACCGCGCAGTTCCACCATTTTACACAACAAATTCATGCCGGCTGTTTTTTCTTTTCCTCCCCCCCGCCATCGGGCAAAAGCAGGACCTTGCCAGGTAGCTTCCGAGATTGATTCGAACGCGAGTGGAAGTAAGAGAAAATTGAGTCGCCAGGGAGTTCATTACGAAGGGGTCAACGAACCCACCGGCGGCGGACTCTGATGAAGGGAGTATTTTTGTTAAACCGTGCATCCCGAATGATGAGGCGAGATGACTGGAGCTTTCGTTAAAGAATCATTTAGGAAGCTGGACGTGTAGGTGTTGGCGTTTCCAAATGAGACTTTGATGACGATGAGTAGTTTTTTTAACCTTTCTGTCACTTAACATGTTGAATTCTCCTTTGACGCTGATACTTTTTTTCTGTGCTTCTTACAAGATGAATCGTGAAAAGAAGACTAAACGATTAAAGTGCTAACGTATTTATTCACTTATTCGCATCTAGAAAGATAAATAAATAAACATACGTTTCAGTGTATTTCACAACGGGTGGGAGAAAAAGTTAGCCTAATATATAATAACTTGATAGGTTTAATGAATTTTAAAATGCATTTTAAATGTATTATTTACATCATTTAATGTATCCAATCAAATGATACAAATATCGTATCATGAGATGAAACAACGGTTTCTTCAAATGCAAAAGTTAAGAAAAGAATGATAAATTGCCTTAATTTATCTTTAAACTGTTAAGTTGTGTACATAACACGGGACTGATTTTCAGAAGGAATAAAACTCATCTTATATTCGAGCAATACGTTAAGTACTGTAGATCACTTGATAATAATTATATATCTGTAATGCAAATGATATTATTAGTTTAACTGATTTTCAGTTTTAATTATTATACAAAACTAATAAACATTTTCCTTACAGAGATTTACTTTCAACAATTAAATATATATCTGAATTATGTATTATATTTTAATAGGGACAGTTAGACTTTTATGAACTAGAAAATATGGAAAATCAGCTCAGTTTCCACTGGGATTCGAACCACGGATCTGCCAATTAGCTAGCTACATATGCTTACATCACAGCAGTACATTCGGGAAATGCGACAACTCTTCAGAGTTAAACTAATTTGAACTAGCGTAAACTTCTCAATCATATATATAGCAACAAAGATGCTGGATGGTGTTATGGGAATTAGAATACTTAAAAGCCCTTACAAATCATAAAACAGTTTTAACAATAGTTGAAAAAAATTCTCTCATTTTTATGAGTAAGTATGAAGACTTTTACAAAATGCAACGCTTACATAAATTTTTATTATGCTAAGAAGGTATTAAAATCTATTATTTCTCAAGAAATGGTATCAGGTATTTGCGGGATATTTCAGTACAATGAATACAGATACACAACTGACAAATGTCTGCAATTTCTGGACTGAAGAATACACGATATTCAAACCTTTTCATTAAAAACTAATCAAATAAGGTGGCTAAATTTAGGTTCTTATACTCACTGTAAAACTGAATGAATACTTTTAACTCTATCTTCCCCATGAATTAGAATATAGCAATACATAATACTTATAACATTGCTCCATACATAACACTTATGACGTGGAATTGTTTTAGACTTTCCTCAATAAGTTAGTAAAAATAAGATAAATATTTGAGATTCCTGAGCAGAAAATTTCTAAAATTTTCTATAATTATAGAAAAGGCTTTAACTTTTTCTGTAATACAGGAAGTTATAAGATAGGTGCTATTTCCAGTCAACTGGTACCCGCCGAAAACATCGTAGCAGAAATATCGTGGGCGAAAACGTCGCGGAGATAAAAGCGAAAGGCGAAAACAACGTCGAAGAAAACATCGTGGAAGAAAAGAAAGCAAAGAGAAAACATCGCAGTCTAAAACATCGTCGTCAAAAATAAAGCGGTTCAAAAACTTTACAGTTTAAAAACATGGTCGCCGAAATATCATGGTGAAAAATAAACCACCTACAATTCATCGCATGAAGATAACATTACAATAATGCATCTTTCCCGCTTTAAAAGTTGTAACTGCATTTTCCCAAAATGATTTGTGAGCGCAAGAAGGAATGAAGATTATTTTTCAATTCGACTCGTCCCTATGATTGACGTAAAAGCGAACTAGTTCCCGCTTATGTTCCCCTGCTGAATTGGCCAGCAGCAGTGCCCGTATTGTAAAATCGTTGAATAGTTCGATCAGGCAAATGAGCTGGCTGCATTAGATTTTTCTGGTTTTCCTAATGTATAACGAACATACGAGCCAGTTCCTCAGAAAAACCTCCGCAAAAACAACCCTTTTCTTAAGTAGATAGCGCTAGTGTGCTTTGCCATAATTTAATAAATCCACATCTTCTACTGAAATATTATGTAGCTTTATCCTTCGTCATAACTCACAAATCAACATCCAAACTATTAACGGCACACTTTAGATGAAAAATGTAAAGTGCACTTTACGAAGACGAATACACTGAAACAAAACATTTCAATAGACGTAACCCCAAGCAGTTACTCATTTTCCTTTTCCTAATCTTTTTCAGATTATATTTTTCATGGAAAAAGGGCAGTAAAAATTTATAAAAGAATTTAATAATTTAATGACCTATATTAAACTATGCAAGTTTAAAATTCTATTAAGTACTATACGCAGACTTAATTTTCTTCTTATTTTCAGTTTTTGAATGCTTAAGTTTTCCTACTTTTTCAGAAAAATATGTATTAGTTAATTCAAAAATATGAAAAAAGAAGGTAAATATATTCCTCAGTCCACCTTGCGTGGACAAATCATTATGGGAATATGCATTTAAAGCCCGAAAAATGCATTTAAAGCCTGAATATGCATTTAAAGCCGTTTGCGATGTTATTATCATGCGATGATTTTTGGGTGCTTTATTTTTTTACCACGATATTTTCGACGACGATGTTTTTAAACTGCGAAATTTTTTAACCGCTTTATTTTCGACGGTGATGTTTTGTACCAAGACGTTTTAGAATTGCGATATTTTCTCCTTATTTCTTCTCTCCCAATATGTTTTGTTGGACGACGTTTTCGCTTTGCGTTGTGTTCTTCGCGACGTTTAGGTCTGCGATGTTTTTGTCACGATGCTTTCCCATGTAACCGTGAACTTATCTGCTTTTATAAAGTCTGAATTATTGTTTTCTAATTTTGTTTGCTTTATAATGCACGCAAAGCTTAAGTTACTTATTTTTGTAAGACTCGAGCTATACAATTGTGGAGAACAGGGAGTTTTTATATGTTAAAATACAAACGTACAAGAACTTTTTCATTTTTTCAGTTGTGAAGACTAAATATTTTCGGTGATTAAGAAATGTCATTTCATTTCTTTAAATAATTAAAAAAATCAACATTTCATTTATAATTAAGAAAGCATTCGGTAATTAAGTGAATTTTTTTATCGCTTGTTCCTATTTGTGTTTGAAATGGGTTGTATAGAAGTATTAGCTCTTTTTCAAAATGCGTCAATTTTAAACTTAATGATTCTTTCTACTTCCTTTGCCTCTAACCGGAAACTCACGAAGAATTATTTTCGTGCAACGGTTTGTCTAGACGACCAACACTAATACCTTCCTCAATTTATGCATAATGGTTGCGAAAGAGCAGGAATTCAGAAGAATTAGTTATGTACACCGGTTTGTCTGAAAGGCTAATACTAATATCTTCTACAATTTATGCATAAAGATCAATAAATCAATGAGAAGAAACATGAATAAAATATATATCTGTTGTCGATAAATGATCAGAATAAGAGAACACGCGTGACTGAAGGTCGTACACCCTTCATAGACACATCTTCAAATTCGATTAATTTCATGAATAGCTAATAATTGTCTGTCCTGAGTCTGTCAGCGACAACAGCGATAAGAGTTCCAAGTGTTTCGAATCATTATCGGAAACCGAATTTCAAGCAACTCCTGCTTTTAAATATAGCATATAGATGATAGCTATTTGTGCACGCATTGTTTACCAAAAACTCTTTCAGCCACCTACTGTGAACCCTTTCGCGGCTGTCACCTTTTTACGACGACCATTATTTTGCATTTTAAGCAATCAGTATCTTTGCTAGCTTAAACAAATACCGTGAATTGTAATAAACATCGTTTTTTCAAGATGACCAGCTCCACAGATGATCAAAATCCTCTGGAACTGTGGGTGTTGTCTTAGAAAGGGTTCACTTTGTACCAAATTTACAGCAAGTCTCTGAAAACTGTCTTTTAACAAGATGTAAAAAATGAAACTTACATGAAAGCTGAAGATGCAACATAACACATTTTCTAAAAATGCTATTCAAATGAACCTTTTACAGCAGGGTTTCTCAATGATATATGTACCACTAATGGTGCATTACATTATTTTTGGTAGTACAAGTTTTACACACACACACATACACAAAATTAAATGAATGTTAAAAACAAATGTAAAATAGTGAGAATTTTAATCGGAAAATGCTTCTATGATTTCTTCTATGATCTATATACTTTTGATTCTCATTTATGTGGTACAAAATTTAAAAATGCTTAGAACCCCTACTTTAAAGGATATCTGAATCTGAATAGTTGAAGATTTTCATAAAATCAAGGAGAAATCATGCAAGGATAGTTTAAAGCTGGAGATATTTCAGAGAAAATCAATATAATCAGAGATCAAGAAAGTAGATAGTTAGAATGATCTTAGAAGTGGAAAGTTCAGATGATTTTTTGCTGAAGCTGCTACCGTTACTGAGAGTGATGAGGGAAAAAAAGACAAGGTTAAAAAAGATAGGCAATAAAAAAAAAAAAAAAAAAAAAAAAAATACCTATGGGGGGGGGGAAGACTAGCAGAAAAAATCATAGTAGTACTTTTTTAAAAACAATCTCACACAAAACACAGAAATTTAAGACAAAATGCGTAAACTGTTAGTTTTCCTCCTAAAACTCAAAGCAGAATTTAGGTATTTCTTAATATGATTTTAGTGAGTTAACCAGCCAATTCTAAATCTAAGTCATGTTTTGTTTTAATATATATATACATTTTTTCCGAGAAATGATATAATTGCCGAATGAATCGAATAAGGAGCTCAATTTGTAATAAATCGGGATTTTCTGCCTCTTCAAGGGCATCTTTTAGGCTGCACAAGTCTTAAATTTCATAAATGAAGGTAACACACAAAACGTTAAAAAACAGTCCCTTTGGGCGTAATACAAAATATGAAAGCTTTCAGATCCTTGTATGATTCTTTTTTTAGTCCAAAGGGGCAATCTGCCCTGAAGGGCTATTAATTTCGTTTTGGCATTTTGCGTTGGTTCGTTATAAATGTCGGTTCCCTTTTCAAACTGTTGCCATCAAATATTAGAGCATTGTATTATATTTAAAGAAATGAAATAATGAAGAATCTGTATAAATGCATATTCATGTTTCTCGCATTGTGATAAAACAACGGTACCTAGAGCCATCCAGTTTTGAATAACGTACATTTTCATCCGAATATGGGCATCTGGAATTTGTTTTATTATCTATTTTATATTTTGTAAAACTTTAACGAATTTTTGATTAACAAGCTCAAGAATTTCAAAGCGAGCAATGGCAACGTTATACATTTTTATCTCCAGCGCGTGAGGCTGTGTATCAGAAATTGTAAAGATATGCTCATTTTAAAATTATTTTGCTGGTGAACTGAATTTTATGGTTTAAGTGCGAAGAACATGATATTTAATAAATAAAGGTAACCAACAAAACGTTAAAAAAACGCCCCTTTGGGCTAATGTAAAATCTAAAAGCTTTCAGTCTTTTTTTTTTTTTTTCTTTTTTTAAATGAGAAGACACGTTTGACGATCCGCAGACAACATAGTATTTAAAACTTCCTCCAGTGACTTCAACAGACAAGCACATTAATTACGCAGCAGAACAATTTTTATTCCCTTGATTAAACCAACTTCTTTTTCCTACTTCTAAATTGATCCTAACAAGCATTCGACCTTCAGCTTTCTAAGGAAACTAACCGTGATGTTACTGAATGTAGTTACTTTATCGAGTCAGTTGCAATAAGCAAACCCGATGAACAAAGCCCTAAGATATAATGGCAGAAACTTTTGCTTTCAATACACAAATGAGCCGCAAAATCAGACTCTTAAATTCACAGTGCGAATGCTGCAGTATCACTTTCAAGATAACTCATAAATCCATTCACAGGCGTCACCGAGACTTCTTTAAGAGTCTGCAGATAAAGTTGGTTCCAGTTTAATGGAAAATTTTTATGAAGTTTTTAAAGGTCCTTTGAATCTTTAATCTCTCATACCAACATTCATTCAGCTCATGTCGCCTTCACAAAAAGTTATAAAAACTATCTTTTAATGAGATTTGTTTGTTTAATCAGAAACATCGCGATTATAACACTTTAACAACAAGCAATTTATGAAAACATCTTATTATTTTATTTCTTGTTAAAGTGGATTTACTTTTCTATTTATTTTTTGGACCTGATTACAAGTTGTTTTTTCAATATTAATTTAGCTCATATTTTTTGGTACTATGCTTTTATTTCAATTTATGGATAATAATTATGCAGTTACTTGTTTATTTAGAATATTACGTTTCGCTGCATGAAGTTCTATGCAACTAAGCATTAAAAATTTGTAAATAGTTCGAAAAAAACCTGAGACATCGCCTGTTGAAATATATCAGGTTTTTGTGATATTTGGAGAAATATCGCTACATCTGGAGTTTTTTGGAATATTTCAGAAGTACGTTTTGGCTTGGTTATTAGGTTATGCCAAAGAACGCAAGAGCTATAAGATAGCATAAGGGAAGGGATGTTCTTGTAAAGGACTTATTTAAACTCTTGGACTTAGCTTATAATTCACGATACATATAACAAAAACACGAAATTGCTCATGCAGCCTGGAATCGAGTCCAGACTGAACTATCGGTATTCAGCGACTTTACAACTTGGCTGCTGGTGGGCTCGAAATATGACCTGAAAAACGAAAACTTTTCCAGAGGAATTTTAGCAGACAGTTTGGGAAAATCGTTTTTACTTCGCTGAGCTTTACGATAATCAACTACAGAGGACATATTACACAGGACATTAAAAAGATGTTAAAGACCATTTAAAAATTACCTTTAACATCTGAGTTTCACGTAAAGAATTTAGCCATCAACAAGCTCGCTTTCAAAAGACTACATAGCTAAAAGATAGCTAAAATAAACAGTATCATTACAAAATAGTAACATACGGGACAGAACTGTGTCGAGTCTCAGATTAACAATTCGATAAAATGATATACTCAGAATTATAAACTATAGAAATATGCCTATCTACATCTGTTAAACTAATTTTTACTACACTATTAATAAAACTGTGTGGCTCAGATAGAAAAATTAATTAACTGTATGAAGAAAATGGATAATCTCTGCATAATATATACGCATATTTTAGCCTTTTGCCTGAGTGTAAATAGCCCTGGTTAATGCAGCATGATAACTGATGGAAAGTCTAACAGCCCTGTACAAACCCAATTAACTAATTCTGGTACTATCATTCTTGTATAATGTATTTATATAATTCAGTCATAGAACAAAATTATTCAGTTATATTCAGCTAAACCAACAAAATCTGATATCTTGGGATTCGCACGATGAGCTGCTAAATATTGCGGAGCTGCTAATGAGGCGTGGAACAAATACACCTTTTAAGTTGGAAGGTTTCCGACCCAATCCCTCCTAACTCGTATAGAAGCTCTTAAAGAAGGCTAATAAGTGGGAACAAAAATATCTGGTGATTTATTATGATGGTCTGATGTTCCCCTTACTGTACCTCCCTACCTGCACCTTATAAGTAATTAAATAGTACACGTAATTACCTAATTTAAATTACATTACGCCTGTAAGCTAATTCATTTTTAAATTCAACATGATGCCTGCAGTGAAATCTGGAGTAATTCAGTTTAAGTTCTTTTCGTTTTAGATTATTCACAGAATTTTTCCACTTTTATACTTCTTTTTAGAGTTAACATTATGAAACTTCGTTAACAAGCACTCTTGTATATTTGTATGCACGGCCACTGAACAGCTAAAATCCGACGCAGGTTCGAATCCCATTGAACGGCTCATTACATGTTTTTTTAAGGTAGTAAATAAAGCCAGTTTCTTTTAAGAAGTTATCCCCGAAGGCATTCTTTCCCCCTTACGCAGATAGCCTTTTGTGCTGTACCATGTTCAAACAAATAAACTGATTATTTGGAACTAAATCTGCGATATTTTTCCATACTAAGGAGGACTTTGGCAGGGAGTTCTCTTTTTTTTTTATAGTTATATTAATATTTCCGCCTTTGAAGTTATAATACATAGCTTTCCTTTTTCATGCAGTTATTTAATTGGAAGATCGAACAGGAAGCGTGAAATACCTAGAAAGGTTGTTACGTATTGCAAAAGAACTTATTCGTAAACACATTAATCAAAAGTTGTAAGCAACGAAAAGCTTGCAATTAACAATGAAGTGCTGAACAACTCAAAGCTGTTCAGCACTCTATGCTGTGAGATTTCTGTCGCAACCGATGGCAATCTAAGAACAAATTCAAGAATTCAAAGTTTATTTTGGAAAATTCTCTTTTCTTGATAACATAATCCTTCTTTAAACACATTAGAAGTATTTTTTTCCACCTTTCAGCGTGCCTTCGTGGTGTAACGGTAGCACATTCGGCGCGTATTCGAGAGGTCAAGTTTCGAGCCCCGGCGAGGGCATTGCTCATTTTTTATGGCTTCTGCTTCCAGACAACCTAATGACTCTAAACTGACGCCCGAACTATGAGATGGTGGATGATGATTCTTCCCCACCAGGATCGGACGATTGGGTCCCCTGTACCCCATTCGCCCTTTAGAAGGGGAAGTACTTTCTTCCTCCTTTCTGCATGCCTTCATGATGTAACGGTAGCCGTCGGCGTGTATTCGAGCGGCCATTTTTCATGTCTCCTGCTTCAAAATAACCTAATGATTCTACAACATACTCTCAGAAAACCTTCAAAGATATTGTTTTTTTCTCCATGGCTTTACTCCAGACTGAATGCCTGGATTAATTGCTAGTAAAGATAATAATAATTAAAATAAAGATATTTATTTATATTAATACTATTAAAGAATAACAAAAGTATTTTGTCAGTAAATTATAAAGGATCATTTTGCCTCATATAATGGGATATATGTTAAAGCAGTAAGAGATAATTATTACTATAAAAAGGGGAAAAACCAAAAATTAAAAATGTTGAATGCTAAAACAGAAAGCATATCTGGAAACTTCTTTGAAGTTTTAAATTTTCCTCAATGTAACTACTAATTCATTCAATCAGTGTAGTGCTACTGCAGCAATCCATTTGGAAGTCATCCAAAAGCTAGGTTTAATACGAAACTAATTTTCCCGTCAAGAAATCTGAATAAAACTATTAATTTCGTAATGAGTATTTCCATTATGTGACTCATCAGAGCGAAAATATTTTGATCTATATGCGTTTAGATGTCGGCTGAAGATAGTTATTAGAACTTTCCAGTTCCTAAGCCAAGAAACAGTTAACAAAACTTTCTGTAAGAGAAAACGAATAATAATTCATAACACGCAAAAATGAAACAAAGCCGTAGATCGTTCCAGCTTCATGGAGTTCTGTGTTCCAGCTACTCCAGTGTAATACTTTTGTCTAATTTTCTTGCTATATAAAAAATCGTACCCAATCAAACACCGTCAACACCATTGTCTGCAGTATATTGCTATGGCAACAAACTTTAAACTATACGTGAGAGGATTATATTCGTACGAGGATGGCATGATTCAGCATATTTGTTAAGCTATAATGTCATATGAAGGTCAGCTTATATAGCTTTAAATAGTTTGAATTTTTTTGTTTAACCATTACACGTATCGGGGGATAACTGTCAATAATAATGAAAAGATTTGACCTGGGTTGTAATAATACGTCGACGTCTATTTCTTTGAAGGAGAAGGTGAAATGTATAATTAAATTATCTGTTTAGCTATATAAAATTTATTCCTCTGAATTTTATAAGCAATTATCTATGAGCCCATTGATCCGCTGAAAATTTTCTAATGCATTATCAATTTTAAGGTAAAGACTTAAAAATATCTTGTGATAATTATTTTAATTTCTGACAACAGTTAAAGGGCATGTTATTTTGTCTTTTCTTGTCCCGTCAGCATATTTCTCCCAGGCTAGAATTTTATGCAAATTTAATTTGTGTCCAAGTGAAGTTTAGTATTACAGGTCCTTCCTTAACTAAAATTCATGCTATTGTAAAACAAATTATTGGCAAATTCGCTTGACTTTCGGCTAAAGCATGAAGTGCGCAGGGAAGTTGTTCATGACTGTTAGTGTTTGAGTACATGAGATCTCATTCAGGAACTAAATGATATAACGATTATTTAGTTGTCAGCGTGTATTATTGCAGATGTATTATCGTGTCGAACAGTTATCGATTTTTTGTAGATTGTAGATACAATTCATCTATTTCAAAACTATATGTCGCAGATAGCGCAGCCTTTTTATTTTATACATAATTGAAAATTGAAACCTTTAACTGAAACGAGATACGCAATTAATAAATTTTAGTCAATTGAAAAATAATTGTTTAGAAGTCTTATTTCTGCTATAGGTGAACCGCGGTGACACTTCAGGTAGTTCACATTGCATATTTATTTACGCGCATTAAGTTTTCTTTTTAAGTTTTGAAATTCAATTTAACATGTAGGTTTAAAGCCAGTAACAGATGATAAATTTAATTAAACGTTAAAAAAGTATGCTTTCACTTTTTCTCTAATACCTAGGAGACCTCTAGGAGAAATCCTATCTAATTTTGTGATATCGATAAAAGACGTATAGAAGAAAGCAAAAATCTTCTGCATTCAAATTACTTTTTTTGGTAAAACCGCCAATTACTCTATTTCTTAACTAATTTTAGTACGGGTTGCAAATAACTTGTCTTTTTGAGAGTTTGATTTTAAATCTCTTTGAAACTAAATTACCATCACAGATATTTCACAATTTGTAAACATAATATTTTAAATATATATAAGAAATAAATTGTTTAGTAGCAATTCGGTGCACCCTAGTATTGCAATTACTGCACAATTTGTAAGTATTATTTTTTATATATGCGTAAGAAATAACATGTTTAGTAGAAATTCAGTTCCCCCTAGTATTATAGTTATTGCACAATTCGTAAACATTATTTTTTAAATATGTATAAAATATAAATTACTTAATAGCAATTCAGTGCACCCCACCATTACACTGCACATGTGTGTAATTACATTACATTATGTGCGGGGTAATGATGCATTATACTGCACATATCATCTGTATATGTCTGAAACTGACAACCTAGTGCAATGACTCCTTCCTGTACAGTTACAGAAAAATGTGTCACGAAAAAGTGTATAAGTTAAATGATGAATAAAGAAAAAAACACTGTTAACACTATCATAGCTATCAAATGAAGTGAATAATAAATTTAACTAAAAATCACATTAAGATTTAATTGCAATTCTTTTTAACGCAATTATTTTTTTAACGCAGTTTTAATTTGTTGCTCGTTTTTTTCCCATTTCCTCCAGATTGCTTGGAAAAATTCATAGATCTTTGTTTGAAGCATTTGTCCAAATATTGGCAGATCACGGTATTGAAATGGCAAACCAAACAATGCTTCTTCAACATCCCATGCTCTGCCTTTCTCAACGTTTTCTTCGTATCCAGATTTTTACTATCAGCAGAAATTATAGAGTTTTGATTTTTTTTCAAATGGTACCAAATACAGAAGATCAAATGTACATTTAGATAAACTACATTTTTGGCAGATACGGAATTGGCTGTATCCATTTTGTATTTTTCGAATAGTGTTTGTTCACCTTTTCGTCAGTGCAGAAACTTTACGTTCATAGCTTGTCAAGCGGATAAATTTTTGACGCAGAAGCATTTTTGACACAGAAATCTAGTGAAAGAATATGCAAGAGTTTTGCATTTCTGAAAAAGATGAAAAAGGAACGTAAACAGCGCAAAAAAAGGGGGGAGGACAGTTCTATATCTCCTCTTCTACTGGGCTGATTGACAAAATTCAGCTTGCGTTTTTCATGTTTAGAAATCGCGACTTAGGATATGTATTAGATTTACGTATGGCGTTGTTCTAATATAGGTATTTTGACATAAAATCCGACTTTTTCTGAAATGGCATGCCAATTTTTTTCCATATTTCGATTCTACGACTCCAATTATGCCAAACTGCCAAATTTTGTAAAACTCGCACCAGTAGTTTATAAAAAATTAGTTTTCAAAATTTTAGCTCCTCAATGTTAATTCAATTTGGTATGTATTTATTAATATGTCTTTTTTATTACATTTACTTGATTCCTTCTTTTATAGTTCGAAATTTAGATTTATTCCAAATAAAATTCGCTCATTTTTTATGATTTATTTTTAAAATTTATATTTTTAAATAATTTTTATAAATTTTGAATTATAATCTATAAAATGCTTACCATCATCTTAAAGTAGATGTATTTCTAAGCATATAACTGCAAAATATTAGAGGTTTTTATTCAAAATTTCCTAAGATATATGTGAATTTATATATTTGCGCACTTTGGAATTCGGCATATTTCTTAAAAGCGATAATAATACAAATGTGGTTTACGCAGTTTGTTAAAATTATTTGAAAGTATGAGCGATAACATTTTCCCTCTCGTCTTCAATGAAAAAAAGAACAGGAAAATAGGTTGATATAAATTAAGAAGTTCGCCGAATAAATTATTCTTGGCGAAAACTAAAAAAATAAATTTTTGAATTTTTCCGTAAATTTCGCACCAAATTTTACAAAATTTAATATTTAGGCATAATTTGAGTCGTAGAAACGAAATACGGAAAAAGATTGGCATGTCATTTCAGAAAACGTCCGATTTTGTGTCAAAATACCGATGTTAGAATGATGGCCAATTTTAAGTCGCGCTTTCGAGACATGAAAAACGCAATTTGAATTTCTTCAATCGGCTCAATAGACTGGGAAATATAGAAGTATCCCCCTTTTTTTTTCGCAGTGTACTTTTGCCACCTGTGAGTCTTGCCTCATGTCTAGTTATAACACAATAATTATCCTCCAGATATGCATGACTGCAACGCAAAGATTCAATAAAGTTTATTAAGAATATCTCATGTCTCGAAGAAGAAAAAAAGAATGCAAATCTCCTGTTCGGAAAATAGAACTTGAAATGCATTTATACTACAACAAAACAATCCAATAAGGATAAGAAATTCACATTTCCTAAAAGCACAATTAACCGCAAAAGAACAAACTCATAATCAGTACTTC
>KK116882.1:247050-262172 GCA_000611955.2 Stegodyphus mimosarum | reverse complement strand
CTTTCCCTGAATAGTGAAAATTTCAAAATTACCATTATAGCATCAGTTCTGAATAGAGTTCTGTCTGGCAGTTCCTTTCGAGCAAAGAACCCATTCACGTTTCTTGGTTCATTGGTCATGCATATAATATGCGCTGCCCTAAGATATGCTTATTATATCCTCGTTCTGCGAGAGTTGGGTATCACACCTGTCTGGCATAGCTTTTGTTTAGCACAGAGAAAGGTGAGTTGAAGAACGTATTCCTTTACAGATGGAATTCGCATTCTAATATAATAATTTTTTTTTGTAAGACTTGCAGAAATTCTGGGAAAAATAAAAATGTTTCAATTGAAGACATTGATACAGTTCGTAGTGCCCCACCAACGGCCGAGTGGTCAAATCGCTGAACACTGTTAGTTCGACCTGGGTTCGCTTTCAGGAGAAAGGACTGTATGAGCGATTTCGCGGTTTTCTCCATTTGTAACGTGGACACGAACATGACACATATCAGTATAAAATAATTCAATGTTTTTTCTCTATTTTTAATGAGATTACTTCTGGCAGAATGGCCTTCCCGAAACCATGCTTCCCTTTTGACAGATAAACCTTCAGTAGTGTACATAATTAACCAGCCATATGAAATAATTGTATGGATGAAACAAAAGCGAAACGCCGACTCAATTTTCCTTCCCATAACAGTTTAGGTCATGTTACTTCATTAACATCAGACAAATAAAACTCACCCAGAAACTCACCATCATTCATAATAAATTCATCTCTTTAATGCGGAATAAAAATAAATCTAGGACACATACTGGACAGTAGGAGGAAAAAAAAGAGATGATGAAACAATGTTTTTGCACCTCCGCCCAAAGTTCTATTTCCAGAGAACTGCCCATTGTTAATTGTTAACTTTCTCCACCTTTAATCCACTAACACATCTACTCAAATTTACCTATTGTCTGCACATGGCACAGTAATATGAAGGCAGTAAATGTGGTACTCCTACCACTGAATACCTGAGGACAGCTATTATGATACAATTCTTAACTGAAAATTGGTTACAAATGAAGGGAATTGTTCTTGCATTTAGTACAAAATGTAACTAAGATTATTAAGTGAAATAACGCTCTTATTTAAGATTACTACGAAGATTACTAAGTGAAAGTAATCTTCTGTGATGATTATCAAATAATTAAGTAGCTACTTTTGTGCGATTCAACCAGAAATGGTTCCTGTTGTCCTAATCTGTACTTTCCCCCCCTTTATTTATCAAGCGTTGCCGCAAATCCTTATTATGGGTAACATAGAATTCTTTATCGCAAGTTATATGTCCAATATTTGTTTGGGCAGATAAAAGTTAAAATGTATAAAAGAATTAAAAGACTTCAATGATTTGATGAATTGGGTGATGTGGAAACTATGTGAAATTAATCTATATCAGCGTAAGATTTCATAAAAGTAACTTTTCTAATTTATGCGTGATACGACTATCTCCCGAAGAAATTTGTTACCAATTTAAAAACAGTCACAAACAGCAGAAACGCTGCTTCCATTAACTGTGTGCTTAATATTTAGTTTATATTTTAATGATGCCTGTGTCGCTCATTTAGAAGGTGCTATAACAGCTGCACATCTTGCATAATATTAAACCTCCCAGTAATATTATACCACAGCTATGGCAAAATAAAAGAAATAGTAATTTTACATCGATTGAAGTTACCTAATCCTTTATTATTCTACATAACTCATATTTCAATCAACATATACTCTGATATTGTGTCAATGAAAAAAGGCGGGTATTCAAAGCTTCATTACTACATAAAAGGAAGCAGATGGTACTCCTGTGTTTTTACATAATTACAAACCCAGTCCTTAAGGACTGCCCCTGTGATTATAAGATTTAGTTAGTGATTTAAATACGACAAAGCACTATCTGCCTAAAGCGAGGGATGACTTCGTGGAGATTTTCAAATTTACTTTATACATTAATTAATTAATTAATCATGTAGAGACTGCTTTTTAAATTGGAAAGCTCACCCCGCCGGGGATCGAACCATGAATCTTTCACTTCTAGCTGGATATATTTTACTACTACATCGCAAGGGTACGTACAGGAGGAATGCTTAATTCCTTATTTTCCCTCAACTTAAAAAATGACTGTGAAAGGGGCACGGCACCCGTTTTCACTATCAAATCTAGGTGCAGGCAAATTAACTTCCACCACTTTTTTTTTAGTTCGAATGCAGGTGAAGAGATTATTAGCTTTTAGGAATGAAAGGCGTGCAAAATAATATGCGTCTTCTCCAGGAATCAGACGACGGCGTTTCCAGCTGCTAGCTGTATGGGCTAACTTCTACACACAAGAGCACATATGAAAGAAATGATATAATTCTTTACAAGTTTAGCTATTTTACCAGCTAGTTATGAGGTAAAGGCATTTTAAAAATATAATTACCCTGAACTTTTTAACGTAGAAATTAATGCAACTCTTAAATTAATATTGTAATATTTCTAACTACTTTATCTATGCTTCCTTGTTGAAAGAATGTAGCGACGTATCGCTCAGTCCAAGAATGTAAACGACAAAGTCCAGAGAAGGGTTAAACTTACCCTTCATTATCTCAAACTAAAAGTACAGATGGCCCCTTTCTCGAGCTTACAGAAAAGTCTCCACTTGAGCTTTAAATCAGGATAAGAAAATAAGAAACTAATCTAATGCTAAACTAAACTGAACTTAGCCAAAGTTGTACAAAATTATCTAACGTAATTAACCGGCGAATAGCAGTAGGCACATACAGTACGGCCCAGTGTAGTTAGCTTAAACAACGAACAGCTTAACGGTAGACATGTGTCACTAAGGACTCCTAAGCTTTTCTCTTGAAGTAAGCGAAACTTCCATTAAATACTCTTCTACCTCATTTACACTTAACGCGATACTAAAAACTTATTCTGGTAAGGAGTTGTAGGTATGAAACAATTTAAAGGAAAGGGTTTCAAAATTAAAAATAACTATTAGAAAATTAAGATTATCCTTGCAATATAATACACTTTACACTTACTCAAACCTTCCAAAATTAAAGGAGATGGGTATTATTAATCGCTATATTGCTGTTCATCGAATATCTCTTCCGCATGCTATCCGTAGTTATGGTTTAATGATGAATAGATAATTCTTATTTTAACTTTCTTGCGAACAGTGCAATTTTTCCTTCAGAAAAAAAAAAGAATCATAGAAGAATATTCTAAAGGCAATATAATGCCTTTAACGATATGGATCCCTGAAATATATACATTAACTTTAGCATCAAAAGATTTGTCAAGCGAAAGTTCTCAGAAGAACTAAAAAGGAAGAGTAAAGAAAACAAAGCATTCTGTTACGGTAGGATTCATAATGTGTTGCACTTTGCGTCGGATGAGTAAACAATTCTGACGATGAGTTTGCAATGATAATGCCAATGCATTTCTCTCCATGAATCGTGACCAGAAATAAATTTTGCATCCTAGCGGAAGTCAGAAATTATGCATGTGACTACTCTTTGCACTTGTGCGATAGATTTTTGTGGAATTTTGGCTCCCGTTCGCTTCATCAGCAACGAGATCTAAGAACATATCGATACGGTCCATGGGTCTAAGGAAAATTCCGGACTACTAAGTAGAAATGCAAGAAATAATTTCTAACAAAAATAATAATAAATACTTTATCACTATGGTTCAAAAGTTTAGAAGGCTACACTATTGTTGAAGAAATTGTTGAGAATATTCTAATATTCACAGTTACATTTATCACTTATCATGCAATCAAGTAGTAAACCTCACATTAGTTACAGACTGGAAAAGTTATGATGCACCTTTGACTGATGCATCTTTTTATTATAATTTGATAACTAAGCAAAAATGTTTCTAAAAATTAGGGAGTCTCTAAAGCAGGAAGAACATAGAGTAGAATAATTTGTTTTATATAGAAGGTAACATGATATTCAGTTCAACATGATATTCAACATTTAACGTTATTAAAGAAAAAAAACTGCCTAAACAAAATCGCGTTTATAGGATTGTGCCAGCAGATGGCGTACAGCATGAGCGTATGTTTAATTAAAAATAATTACACTCTTTATTAATAAGACTTATGTATAATCAGTACTTATTAATAATGTCATTTTTCCCTATTGTACTATTTCACTTTAATTTTAGTGTCGACTTCTGAAAATAGTCAAACTGCGCAAAAAGTATTTTTAATTAAACATAATGATTATACATACTGTCAAAGAATAATAGGAACCTACGAATTTTTTACTGATGATCCTTTCAAGGAATCCTTGAGCTTTCGTCAACTTTTCCATTCTTTAAATCGTAAAACTTCATACAAAGTCTTCACTAAGCGAGTTTAACATTGTAAAAATGTCTAACTTATGAAGAAAGATATAGGCAAAACTAATCTAAACATGATAGCTTCTAAGATGCTAGCTAAATGAAAGATACTTTGTTGGCTAAAAAACCCTTTTGTTCAACTCAAATAATTTACAGTCAGTATTCTTGGTGCTTACAAAACTTTGCCAGTACTTCTGGCTGTAACTCAAAACAGAAATATAAAATTAAAATTAAGCCTAAGTTAAACAATTAACCGAAGCTGCACAGAGGAAATTAACGGGAGCTGGCGTCCTACCACCGATGTAGACAAACCGGCAATTAATATATACTGCCGTAAAATAGCAAGCTTTAAATATCAGCGAAACAATGTAGCCGAAAGGCAGAACGTGCTCTGTCTGAAATAACTCGCTTAAATAGTATCTTTTTATCGTACTTTGCGTAAACTGGTTAGTTTAAAGCTAAATATGTCCTTACAAGCTCCTTTACTTCTCGTTTACAACAATACTAGATTGATATTTAGTACTATGAAAAAACATTCGAGGGTTCACTCGTTTTAGAAGAATGCCTTTGCGAAGAATTTTATACCAGAAACTAGCTAGTTTTAGTCTTACACGAAGAGAAAGTCATAATGCTTCTAAACAGTTGATGATTTGATGTTTGGTTTTACTCAGGACAGAATAATTTTTCTTATTGAAATATTTCATTTTATATGCCAGAAAATCACATTCAGTAATGATCTGTTAAGAAAACGTTTTCAAGCATGGCTCTAAAGAAAATTTCTTTCGCAACCTTATATTATGCTTTGAACTTATTCTATGGATAATCTTTTGTGAGATATTTATATATTTTCATTTCACTGATTTTTCTCTGTGTTAGGTATTTATTACCTCAGAAATTTTACATTTTGTTTTACTGAGACAGGATCAAAAGGTCGGGTTCTTATCAGCAGGACACATTTAGTAAGAACTGATTGCAAAGTGCTAATCATGAGTCATAATCAACCATACTTTTCTGTTGTGTTGAGACAGAATATAGGGGGTTCAATTTGCGTCTTAGCTTATAAAGATAGAATTCACATGCTTAATATTGCATAATTTGCATAATTTAGGTCCTAACGGAAATAAATTAAGCAGAAGAAAAACTGCCACTTTCCTGACCTTGAAGCAGAGCTCTTACGCGCATGTGCAATTACATATTTTTATGAAATAAGCTTATAGGACTGTTATTATTTTTTTAGTTTTACCTCTGTAATCCAAAATTTTAGGTTATACGCCTGCAGACATAAAATATTTCGGAAACTAACAAATAACTTTTGCAGAACTGTACAGTATAGCAAAGTTGATACGCTACGTTACTTAACAGTTTCTAGTCAGCATTTCAATGACCTTTCGACCACCAGCAGTATTGAAATTCGACCACCAACAAAGCTGATTTCGACCACCAACAATGCCTTTCGAATTTGCAATTATTCAGCGACGGCTGATATGGCAATGAGTTCGGTAATTTGTACAATTGCAGATTCCGAAAGAAACTTAAATCTAAATTTTGTGATAAGTAATCCGTTGTAATTTTAGAAAATGCGATCCGAAGCTACTGATATTTAAAAGCCGTAACCTAGAATTTCAAGAAGAGAACGACTTTTAAAGTCCGTAACGGAAGCTTTCTTCCCTTCATAAATTTGCAATAAAAAGTTGTAAAGTGTATAATTTCGAAATAGAGTAAATATATTAAGCAAGAAGAAACGCAACACTGAAATTTTTTGAAGGATAAACTTGTTTAAGAAGCCGTTAAAAAGTCGGGCTGGTAATCGTTTCGAAAGTTCAACAACTACCAGTTCTGTAAAGAAAGAACAAGTTCCATCAAGGAACCAGCTTTCTTCGTCGTTTTTTCAAATGGTGCCCTGAGAACCATCCTAACTACTCTACAACCCTTTTATTTTTTTTTTCTTTCCTTATGCAACATCATTACGTACACAGCCAAACCCTTTTATTAATATTCCGCATCCTTCATATTAGATCTGTAGATCATCTTCTAAGTGTAACACATTTATTTACACTACTATATTATATAATTCAAATCAAAATATTCAACTTCCGAGAATTAAATTGAGTTTCACGAAATGTAAGTGTGTACAGATCAAATAATGTTAAAAAAAATATTTTAAACCATACCAGAATCCATAACGGCCCACAGCTTTTATAAATCAAACAATTTTTTTTATTTATACAAGTTTTATACTTTATTACTTTTTATACAAATTTGATACTTCATTATTTTTATTACTTTTTCATATTTTATTTATACAAGAAAAAAGCCCACTGTTTATCTTTTCAACAATGAGAAACGGAAACTAGAAGACAATATTTCACGCATGAGAATTTCTTTACTTTTGGAAACAATACAGAAACTATATTACTTGTAAATGAATTCTATTAAGGTCAGAATCATCCAGGTTTAATTAAAGCGTAATTTTAAATTAGCGTTTACAAATCAATGACAAAATGTTTTCAATATTAATAGTTCTGTCAAGTGCAAGTTCATCAATGTATACTATATGTAATTCAATAAGCTTGTTAAATACTTAGATTAATGGTTACCATTAGCTACTCAAATATTAAAAAAATATACATAACTGATTTTGCGCCAGGCTAATTATATATTTATGGTTATGCAAGTGACGGAATGTTTTTTATTTACTAATTTGTTTCTTCCCATACTTATTTGAAAAAAAAAAAAAAGATTGCGAAGAGCCAAAAAACTTATTTCCGCAAAACAAAATACATAACACACTTTATTCCATAGAATTAAGCAATGAAATTGCATTTATTTGCTATTTTGTTAAACATATATCATACTAAGCAGTATTTTAGCATATAAAATCAACTGACTTATCGTAACCACAACTGACTAGTCATTTTTCGAAATGAAGTATTTATTACAGCTAAACAATTACTAACGGGAAAAAAGGAATAACAGGCCTATATAGGAAAGAAATACTTTCTCATTAATGTTTAGAAGCTATTTTCTGCACTTTGTTAGCTTGTTCACTTGTCGTATACATTCAGCTAAATCATTTTAACAGTTTCTTAAAAACATATATGTAAGATAAGTATACGTAAAGCAAGCTTCCACTTTTAACTCACAGTAGTCTCTTTTATTCTTCATTTTAACTTGGGAACTTACCCTTTCTGCACTAAAAATAGGAATAACATGTCAATCTAAACTACCTCATTTCAAAATTAATCCGTATCATTAAGATATTAAGCAACGCTGCAATGCAGACGCGTCTCATTCAGTCACCGAATGAGATTCTCACACACTTCTTTTTAATACGTCATAAACTTTTCTTCTTCCTTGCTTCAAACCGGCCCACCAGCGGCCGAGCGATAAAGTGGCTGAACACTGGTAGTTCGGTCTGCGGTTCGAATTCCGCGAACGGGCTGGCGGCATGAGCGTTTTCGTAGTTTTCTACATGTGTAAAGTGTAT
This sequence comes from Stegodyphus mimosarum, assembly GCA_000611955.2. NCBI lineage: Eukaryota > Metazoa > Arthropoda > Arachnida > Araneae > Eresidae > Stegodyphus > Stegodyphus mimosarum. Next base: position 254,335 of record KK116882.1, on the reverse strand, counting down.
ACGAGCCAGTTTTACTTAGAAAATTCTCCCCGAAGGCATCCCTTTCCTTAGGCAGAGAGCCGTAGTGTGCTTTGCTGTAATCTTAATAAACCAAACCAAACCAAACCTTGCTTCAAACCAACACATTGTTGCCCGCTTCTCTGTATCATCCATTGTCTGAAGATGTGTTAAGCTTCCAAAATTGGGGAAGCATATTGTGCCCATCATGATGTGTGAATTAGAATATGCGTCTCAAGAATTAGTTGTCCAGAAATTATTATGTGGGTACCTACGGCTGCTTTTGCTTGCGAGTTTCATCATTGTATCTACGCAATAAACCTTTGCATTCTATTACATATATATTTTCCCGCCTTATCCATTTTGTATCACTGAAATGAACGAAAATAAGTCAACATAAAAAAAAAATAAATGCTAATAACATAAAAGAATATAAAGAAATTAAAAAGTTTAATTTTACTTGGGATAGAAAGAACAAGCGATTTATTTCTACTGATTAGAGTCTACTACAGGCAATACCGAGAGCTTAAAGTTTAATATTTTCATATTAAGCACTTAAATTTCATGTTTCAATATTTAAAAAAAAACAATGTTCTCAAATGCCCTTTCAGTAAATAATATCAGATGAGAAGATGATATCTAGATATCGATAAATTTTATGAAAATCAGGTTTGGAAAATGAACAGTTATTTACTTTAAAATGACTTCATTTTTCTCTCAGTCACTAATTAGGAATTCTAGTATTATTTATTTGATGAGGAAAATACTCGAATAACAAGATCAAAATAATAAAGCATAAAATTATTATAATTCAGAACATTTTATTTCCTAAAAGCTTATTTCTATTTCTTATAAAAGCCCATGCCAAGACATTTTTCACAGATTAAATTCCACGAGAAAGCGTGAATAATTAAGCTTTTATATTCTTGAAGATTTAAAACTTCAAATGTGCTTATCCGATACCAAAATTAAAGCAAGATGCTTGCAATAATATGCTTTCGAACTTTCTTGGGTAATTCTAAAAACTATTTACTTTCTAACAAGAGATGAAACCAGCTGAAATTCGTGCTTCCTTTGAAAAATATTAAACATTCGATAATTTTTGAAATTCTGTTAATTATTTCATAATAAGATTGCAAAACATTTTTTTTAAACGTGCATTTCCATATCAGGCATGGTCGATATGTAAGAGGGCTACCACATCGCAACATCCAGTTTAAATTCCTGTTTAAATAGTAGCATATATGTGAACTGCAGCACAGAAATAATATCCAATAGGTTCTAACAGAACAGTATATCATAATGGCATTTTGGTTACAACCAATGAAATCTAGTTGATCTAGAATAACGAGTTTTTCTTATTTAATTAAATTATGCGGCAAAAATACAAATGAGCAGAGACTATTCATTTGTATTTTCGCTGCATGAGCATTAGAAATCCGTTATATGTTTTAGGTACGAACTGCACTTCATAGAATAGATTTGGCTCTGAGTTTTTTGCACTGTTCTAAATATAGGATAGTACAAAAAATTAAAGGGGCTTCCATTTTTCGATGACTCGCCTTCTGCGAGCTTTTTCATTGATCATCCTAAAGTATGCTGAATTTATTACGTGTAGATTAGTAGACAGAAGGTTTAAATTCGTTGGATATTGACCTTTCTGGGTTAGAACCTAGTGCCGGGTTTATATTATTCGCCGAAGCAGTGCCAGAGGAATAGAGGTGTATGAATGCGTGAATTCGTGACAGTGGAGCAAATGAAGAATGAAAAGTTAAACTTTTTTCATTTTACTGCAATTTTGTAATTATAAGCTATTCAGCCTTTCTATGCATTTACAACTTACACACTAGTGCGTTCTTTATACGTTTTTGAAGGAATAAAATAAATTTACCGTCTAAGGAAAGATTAAGTACATATTTCGACAATTTTCATTTCTGATATGTTGAATAAACGACGAAATACTGGTTTGCATGCAACGTGAATGAGATAAGAGGTACAGCAAAAAAAGAATTTATTACTGCATATGATTACATGTTGCTATTAATCATAAAAATGTTACGCTTATCATTACGAGTTAAGCGTGTAATTCAGGTGTGGCGAGTTTTATTTCTGTAACAAGCTAACAATTTTATATCAAAGAAAGTTTGTCATACAAGGTTGTTAAATACAATATAATTGGTCACCTTGTTCATGATTACCTTCCATTATAATTCAAAGAAGAAATAAAACATTTGCCGGAATTTACAGAGATTCAGTCTCAATAAATGTCGATCAAATCTTATCATTTTTATCAACAAATAATAATACCTGAAAGATTGAATGTGTATATAACTTGGTGAAAAGGGTGGTGCCACTTATAGACATGATATGTAAATAATAATGGAAACTAGCTCTGAGGTTTTAATTTCCTCTGACAAAATCCTAATCGATACAGACACCCTAAACCAGTTTTTGACTGCTTCTATTAAAAACAGACATTAAAGATCTCATTTTTTCATTTTTTTAAAATTCAGTTATCTTTTTAAGCAAGGGGGAAAAGTGTTAGTTACAACACCTGACACGTTTATATTTCAACATTGTTCATTTTTCTGCGACTTTTTAAAGTTTTGGAACAATAGCTATTAAGCTAAATCTTTCAGATGCGGCAGATTTAATAAAAAACTGTTTTCACATAAAGTGCATTTTTCATTCAGTACTGTTAGATCAGATAGATATCATTATTGGAACATTAAAAGACAAAAATAATTATTTAAAAAATTACAAAAAGTACATTTTAAATTATCGCAGTTCACCGTTTTTATTCGTTCTTTATATTTTTATATGTTATCATATTTGATACCGGCGGAGTTATAAAATTTCCATACCACTGGAGTTGTATAATTTTCATGTTTCTACCAAATGGGTCCTGTTTAGCATGCGAAATGTTAAATTTCTCTTGAATAGAGATCATAACAAGGCACAGAAAAAAATACTACTTCGATTAAACAAATCCTATTAAATATTCACTTGAGCAATAATCCCTGCAACTGCTATAATTTTCATTGTTTATTCGGAAATTAAACAACTGTTTTTGAAACTCAATGAACAATAAATAAATAATTAAATGTATATGAGAGAATTTAAATATCTAGAATGCTTCGTGTTCTTTCGAGGCCAAGTAAAATTAAACTCGTTAATTCATTTAAAAATGTCCTTTGATTTAAATATTATATAGAGATAATTCAATACTGTGTGCATGTTTAAATAAGGGTGCTAAATCTCATGATTAAATAATGGAGAACCGATATGTATGTATATATATTCCTTGCTTTGTGCAAAAATTGCGACATTTAGGGCCGCCAGATTTTCAAAGTACATAGTTTTCCCTCCAAACATGTGCATCTCGAAGCCCCAATTTTGAATTTTTTTCACATTTATTTCATATTCTATGAGTATTTTGCTTAACAAATGTGACGATTTAACAGAAATGTGTTGACACTCCCTGAAGTAAAATAATTTTATGTTTCCCGCGCCAGCGTACGTACGATATTTTTCTCCCAATTAAAAGCAATAAATACAGTTTTTCGTCAATATTATTACTGAATAACAGTCCGTGAAATTAGCTAGCTGAACTCATTAAAATCGTTATATATTTTTCTTTTTTATAATAACTATTTTAATTAATTATTTTAGTTAACGAATGTGTATCATAAGCAGAAAGATCTACAATGTCTACAATGTCCAGAAAATCTATAGTTTATAAACATTAAAGAAAAAGTAATCACTTAAGACATATCAGTAACGTTTAGAAACGAGAATCTTGGAGCACGTGCACTTGCGAAAAGGGGCTGAGGCCTATCCCGCTGGAATCGACCACAACACGGTGTTTTGTATTGATGCGTATAACGTATATGAACAATACATATGTTTTTACTGACGCAATATTGTATTTTATAATCTACCTATAAGTCCCGAATAATAAGTAATTAAATAAATAAACATTTATTGATGTAATTACTTGTTTTTTCCCCGAAATTTTCTGTAAATGCCCACATTCAGGACACTTTATGAAATATTCCTCACAGTGATCAAAAAGGAAATTATTTTACAATCCTATATGATAGATGAAACTTCGTATGAAATACTAAAAGGAAGTTAACAGCAATATGCAAAATATTAAAAAGTATACTTCCTATCTTCTGCAATATTTCTGCTCTAAAGATGATGACGTGAATGGCTGGGATTCTTGCTAATACTCCACTGTTGTATATTTTCCATTAAATAATATTTTCCTCAGAAGCTCTATACTGGATTTCATATGTTCATAAGAATTACTATATGGATATTTGAAATTCACTTTCAGTATTAAACTTTCTTATAATGCTGCACATATAACCGACTTCTCTCTTAAGACCAAATATTTCTCATAGTTAGAAACTTCTTAAAAACATCCTTTGTACTAGAGCTCTTGCATTTAGAGATGAAGCTGATTAGCTAGATATAGAACCAGTCTCATTTGTAAAAGATTCCGGACATTTTTCAAATCCGAATGCAATTATAAATCTCAGATATATGGTAAACCAACATATAAGTCAATTGTTCTTTGCTCAACCTCTGAATATTTGGTAAGCCCTAAAAAAAGCTCCTTCTCTAAGACCACACTAAGCAAATTTAAATTCTCTTCCTATACAAAGAAATATTTTCGAAAGCGTAATTACAACAATTGTTTCTTATCAGCCTTCTTTTGCGAAAAAATAATAAAAAAAACCCTGATGTATGCACCACATGACTTCCTTGTACGGAATATTAAATTATATGCATTTTTTCCTGCATTTCATTTAAACCTATTGAATTGAATTGAATTAAATGTACTTCGTGGATAGCGCATAAACAACAATAGAATAAATGCACTCTGTAAAATTCACTGTATTTATTTACCATAGCGACACTCTGGCGCTATGAAAGAATAAAAGGAGATAATTCATTTAACAGCGTTACATCTCATTCACTTTATTATTCAGAATGCAGAAAAATCACAAACATTATAAATTTGAAGAATTATCTAATCGTTGCCATATGTTCTATTCAAATACTATAATAAATCTAAAATGATGTATAAAGGAAATTAGATAAATAAAAAGAAGCAATCTTTCACAGACGATTCAGCGCCGCCTATATAATGCGCATGCGCTATTCGTAAACATTCGAGACTGGCCACAATATTTGCTCCTAATACGAAACACTTATTTCCTCGAATTTCATTAGAATTAATTCATTCTCATTGAATTATTGGGTTGGAGGGAAAGTTCTGTCGTATTTTAAATAAGCAGGTGATTTTCTTGTAAATTAAAAAAAATCTGTCTAGTGAGTCAATCGGATTCTTTTTTTGTTTTTTTAGCTGCTGTATAATATAAAAGGTGCCCTTTTTTACCGTTCATCATTTACTTGTGATATTTAAAGTGAAAAACATGTCAGTAGATAAAGTGCATTTATGACACTGCATTTTATATGAGTTCCAAAAAGGAAGCAACGCATCGGTTGCATGTGAAAATTTGTGTGCGGTATTTGGAAAAGATATTGTAAATGTTCGTACTTGTCAAAGATAGTTTAGCAAATTTCGTTCCGGGAATCTGAGCCTCAAAGAAAGTGATCGATCTGGACGACCATCCAAGATCAATAATTATGTTTTGCGATCCATGTTTGAAAATAATCCACATTTAACAAGTCGAGAAATTGCAGAAGAGTTTGGCATTCATCATACAACTGTTCGAGATCACATTAAATCTCTTGGGTTTGTGTTAAAGCAAAGTATTTGGGTTCCACATGAATTAACGGAAAAGAATTTGTCTGATGGTGTAAGAATGTGTTCATCACATCTGATTAGACACAATGTGGAGCCTTTTTTGGACAAGCTGGTTACTGGAGATGAAAAGTGGATTCTTTACGAGAATATTAAGAGAAAAAAATCTTACTGCAAACCAGGAACATCATCAGCAACAGTTCTAAAACCAAGTGTCCATCAACAAAAAGTACTGCTTGTGGTGGGACAAGAAAGGTCCAGTGTACTACGAGTTGCTGAAACAGGGAAAAACCATCAACGCGGATCTGTACTGCAATAGCTGGATAAATTGAATGCAGCTATCAAAAAGAAAAGGCCAGCATTAGCGTCTAGAAAACGAATAGTGTTCCACCACGATAATGCTCGCCCGCATACTGCAATGGTGACACAACAAAAACTGAATGCGTTAGGATGGGAAGTCCTTAGTCACCCACCGTATTCACTTGGCATTGCACCATCTGATTATTACCTGTTCAGGTCTCTGCAAAATTATCTAACAAGAAAAAAATTCAAGTCTTTTGAAAGTGTTTCTAAGGCAGTTGCTTACTATTTTAATTCCAAGGATGAGAACTTCTACAAAACAGGAATTCACAGGTTACCTGAAAGATGGCAACAGGTTGTAACAAATAACGGAGCATATATAATTGATTAATATTAAACACATTTTTATAAATGAATTCAAATGTTTTCTTTAAAATACGACAGAACTTTCCCTCCAACCCGATAATTCAGTTCTCACTTCGTGACAAGGCAAAAATACATAAAAACCCAAAATATCTTCCTTAAAAATTCAAGATATAGAAAACATAAAACACCAAATACAGTTAAAAAAATTAAAAATAACAATACAATTTCTGCAATTAAAATTAGAGCTTCCGCGCAAAAGCAAGCAATTCGGCCAGCAGGCAAAAAGGCAAATTTTTCGATTTCGACAAAACTAAAAGTTTCCTTTTGGTCCCACTCGGCAAAAATTGATTCACTATTATACTAAGTTTCAAACATAAACATATATGGCTGCTATAGTAAGAAAAATTAAGCTTAGCCGCACTTGAACAACTTTTAAATTGTTGATAATTCTACAACTATTACACGCAACTATGCACCAAATCATTTTCTTGTAGACAATATAATTTTCAATCATAGTTAAATACAATAACTTTTATGTACACAGGTTTTAGATAAAGAACAAAGGAGAAGAATTGGGAATACCACCGCAGAGGTTTTGCATGGCAGGAGAAGTTAAGTAACGTAATTGCTCGCGAAGCAATATTTATACTAGGCAAGTGAATAATCTACGTTTGGTTAATTTTAGGTTTTAGTTCTCTTTGAAAGCAGTGTTATGTAACAATCATATGATTTTGGAAAGATTTCGAATATGGAAGAAAAGATGAACTTAAGGGGAGAACATCAAATTTAGAATAGTGAGTTTTGAGGTTGCCAGTTATTTCTTAGCGTAGCCAATTTTATTAT
>KK116882.1:235402-246990 GCA_000611955.2 Stegodyphus mimosarum | reverse complement strand
ATAAATCAGTTTTATAATTCGTTTGGGGAAAACAGTCCTTTATTTTGTCCTTACGTACAGGTGTCAAGCAAAAACATTAAAATCGTTAAATTGCATTCAATAGCCGTCTAAATGGATATTTTCGTTGAAATGTGATACCCGGAATTTTTCGTAATTACAATACTTCGTTTACTTCGTACAAGGAAGTAAAAAGCATTCTCCAATGTTTCGGAAAAAACACGTTTTTAAAAAAATAAAAATATATTATTTTTTAACAGTAAGACAAGTACCCCCATCCGAAAATTAAATATCTGAAACTGTTAATTAAAGATGACAAACATTGTGGACATTTTGGAAGTTAATTGTTTTTGACACAGTAAATTTCAAAGTGTTTCCAATGAAGTTAAAATTTATCACAGCATCAAAATTGCATTTGTGCCATACTAGTTAATTCATGTCAAAAGAAAGGTTCTGCTGACCGTGAGGAAAATAAACCAGCTCCTAATTTTGGTTAAGTTTTTTCTGTCAAAATATAAGTGAACATGTAAGGTTTTAGTTAAACTAACCAAGTTTTATTTTAATTTAAATCTTTCTATCTCTTCTCTGTTTCAACTTCCCGTCAGAAGAAGCGCGCGTTTTCAGCTTATGCTAATTTTGAAGTAAGCCAAGTACTATTTAAACCCGAGGTAGAAACCCCTCAGTGTGAGAGAGCTTTAGTCTCAGATCACGGTCATTCTGCTCGACGTTCGCCTGACCAGCTAGCAGCTAAAATTATAAGCCATAGTGCTTACTACGTGATTACTTATTGAAATAAATTGAAGTGCGCTAGTATTAGTATTTCTTGCTACGTACCATTTAGTTAGAGGCCAATTCCGCGATTTAGCTCTGTGAGCAAGGATTTAATTAAATTTATATTTAGCTTAGTTTAAATTTATCTGATTGTTAAGTTAGGCCCAAGTGTGGTCTTTTACTTTCTGTATCCCTCCCGAGTTGGGAAGTGTGTAAATAATATTGATTTAATAAAAGAGGATTTTAAATCCCTTTCACGTGCAGTTATTCTTCAGCACAGTATCTACATCAGAACAAAGCTCATTTTCAGCTCCCTGTTCCAGAGCAGGACTTTAGGTTAAGGAGTTACTTCACAATGTTTGCAAAACATATGCACAGAACAGTCAGTCCTGACAAACAAAGCATGGGAAAATATTTTCAAAAAAGTAAGAAGGATAAAACGTTTGGCAAGTACGAATAAAATGCAGTTACTCAAGAGTAACCCGTAGAAAAGTAAAAGGAAGAAAGAGAAGATGACATTGAAAGAGCGAAGAAGAAACAAAGTGAAGCATTTTTTAATATGCAGATAAGCTTTCACATTAAATGGGTCAATAAACTTAAGTAGATTTTCAGAGCTTTTTCATATTATCGAAAGAATGTAAATATGGTTTTAAAAAAAAGGTCATAAATTTTTTTTTAGTCAAAAAGGCCAATTTGCCCAGCGTTTTGGCATTTTGCGTTAATTCACTACAAGCGTTGTTTCACTTTTCAAATTGTTGCCACCAAATATTATCGCCCTGTATTATATTAAAAAAATTAAGTAATGAGGAATCTGCATAAATGTATATATGTTTCTCGCACTGTGATAAAACAACGGCACCTATAGCCATCAAATTTTGAATAACGTAATCCTCCTGAAATATGGACACCTGGAACCCCAAATTTAAAAGTTGGACTTTGTTTTATTGTCGATTTCATATTTTGTAAAACTTGAACGAATTTTTGATTAACAAACTCAAGGATTTCGAAGTGAGCAATGGCAACGTTGTATATAAAAAAACAGTTTTGTCTCCAGCGCACGAGATTGCGTATCGGAAATTCTAAAGATATGCTCATTTTAAAATTATTTTGCGGTATTGCTCTTGAACTGAATTTTATGGTTTAAGTGCGAAGGACATGATATTTAATAAATAAAGGTAACACACAAAATGTTTAAAAAAGGCCCCTTTGGACGTAATTTAAAATCTCAAACCTTTCAAATTTTTTTTTTGTTAATTAAAGAAGTATATACACTATAAGTTACAAAACGCGTGTCGAATGAAAATAACTGTAATTTGGCGAAACACAACAGCTCAAAACACGTCCAGTGTTGTCTTCCATGCCATTTCAATTATGAGCCTCTATGCACTACTATCGATGTTTCCGTGCTTGGGGAATACTTTTGATGGAAAACATGATTTTTATTAATTTGTCACCTTCGAAACTGTACATAGTATTATACAGTGTGCGTACAATATTTTTCCTGCTCTGGATCCGTTAAAGGATTAGAATAAAACGGCATAACACTTTAGATTTATAAATATAGAAGAGGCAAAGTAAGCGAAGAAAAAAACCTACGATTATAAGAAAGTGCGTCATACTATTGTTACTATATTTCGTCCTCGTAACGTTTTATTGCAGATAATTTACATGAAGTTTATTTATATGTATTACATGAGTTCATACATTAAATAAACAATGTTCGTTGTTATCGTGTTTTCGCGTAACGCGGTAGATCTTGGAATAAATTACCTGCTCATACTTTTACCATTAAATAATAAGAACGATGGAAGTTAATTAAATACTATTTGAGAACAGTGTTTTCATTGCATATATGCAGAATTACATATAAGCAGATGGACAAGTCTGACATTTTTCCTTATATAAAAAAAATAATAAAAATTAATAGTATGTCCGTAAATACCGTTTTAAATAGTATGTCCGTACGTTTAAATAGTATGTCCGTAATTTTTGTTACGGACTTATAACGGCAATAAAAAAAAAACATTCTTTGTTATTAATTAGATAGACTGGCATTTTGTATGATCTCAGAAATAAAAGCACTGAAATTAAAGTTTTATTTCTTAATGAAAATTGCTTCGTCCAGCTCCGTTTCTAAAAAAGGAGCTGCGCCCGGGGACAAAACTCAAAATACAGTCGTCTCCAACTGCTACACAATTTCTACACCCGTACTTTATCGGAGCAGTAAAGCATGAACAACATTTGGCATGAGTTGGATATTTGGAGGCTGTTTAAAAATTCAGCAGAAGCGTGACCTTGGAAGGAAGGTTCACATGTGGTAGACATCTTTTCTGAAGGTCATCTTTCGGCCAAAGCTCTATGAGATGCTACCCAGGGCGTCTCCTGAATTTTAAATGAATAAGAGCAACATCTTTCTTGATGTCGTTTACATGCAAACCATTTGTTGGTATGCCGTTAAATTTTTTTGCTTGGCAATAATTTTAAATAAAATAAACTCAATTAGAAAATCGGAAGTCCGTTATTATGTCGCAATAAGTCTTTACGCAACTGTAATTCAAATTCAGAGCGGAAGAAAAGAAAAGGTTGTTATAATCATAAATAAAATTCAATCACATCTATTTGCTGAAATTATCATTTCAATATTTCATCACAAATTGAACATATGTATTTAAATTCAAAACATTTTATTACTTATTTTGTAAAATTCTTCATTCTATGCAAAAATAGTCCCGTTAAGGTGAAACCGAAGGCCTCCCTTTCCGATGTTAGAAACTCCATTTAAAACCGGAACTAGGATACTTAAATCAAACCTCTTGCCTTTCACGTTGAGTTCAAAGAAAAATAGACAATAAAAGTTTTCTAAAAATGCACGCCAAAGTGGCTGTGTTACTAGAGCCAACTCTGACTCCAGAATTATCGTTGCCTTAGGACATCGGTCTCCGATTCAAATTACATGCGGGCCGAATGAACGATTTGAAAACAGCTGATGACCAAAATTCCTTTTTAACATAATTATAATTTTTATCAACAAAATAAAAAAAATAAGTTAATTTTAAATTTGTTTACTAAATATTTATCAATATATATATAAACAATAATAATAATAATAATAATGCAAAGGAAAAAAATTCAAATTTACATTATTATTTGTCTAAAATCTAGTTTGGTACCTAAAAGACACGTTGGTGCGCTTTGTAGTTAAAACATATTACCAGCTAATTATTTTAATTTCAGATAGGCGCTTATTTTAAATAATTCAATATGTTTAATTAATCATTAAAACGTACTTTAATTAAAACTAAAAATAAATAAATTATGAAAACTTTCTAAATTTCTAAATGGGACAAAAGGATAAATAATGAAAAACAAGTCCTTTTTCTTTTGTTTGTTAAATTTTTTTTCAACACATAAATTAAAGTATATATGTAAATAATTATATATTAATTTGTGTGCAAATAATTATGAATTTTGAATGTAAATACAAAATTTGTTTGTATAATGTCCGTGCACTGGAGAAAAATTACTAGAAATTATCTTTAGATCTCATCGGTCAGCTGGATTCTTTTCTTATTAATTTTCACGAGTGGAAAAAAAAAAGTCGTTTGTATATTAATATATTCTCAAACAAAGCGATTATTCTTAGTACAAAAATTCGTTACTTAGTGTACTTATTTTCTGACAGTTACGAAGCAAAGTTAATCAGATCTCTATATTCAAATATTTGAGTAAGTTTTATATCATAGTGTCAATTAATTAGCTCAGTTTATAGATTTTCTGGTGGGTTATTCATGCTCGTTTTTTATATTAATCAAAATAATGTAAACTCGGATTTCAAATAATTAAAAACTTTAAGTATTTGCGACAAATACATAACTGAAATGCATTCGCCGGCTGCCAATTTGAGACACTGCCTTAGGCAACGAGTATGAATAATGTTCGTATGAATTAAACGTATTATTAACTCAAACGTAATTTTATTTCACAGCTGCTTGTAAGAACAACTTAGCTGGCTCCCTCCGAATATGTTGCCTATGCTTGCCTTGAATGGATGCTGTTAATGGATGCTGTGTGGATATCATCGCAAAATTCGAATGCAGCAATACGTGAACAAAGTTATTTTTTAATTTATAAATTTGCTGGAAATCCTAAGTGACACGGAAAGTTTACGGTAATGATTTTTCATTATGTATATGTGTTTTAATATGGGATGGAACCTTTAAAAAACAGCAGAAGGCTATAGCCCTTACATCATTAAATTTGCGTGAAATTAACGAATCCATTTGGTCATAGTGCATGACTTCCGTCAAACGCCGGATGTGTACAACTGTTGGAAGGATTTGTACCTTTTTAACTATTTCTAATATCCAAACATAATTGCACAATAGTGAGCAATGCCGTAAATTTTCGATGCATACTTTCCCGTTACATGTTTCGTATTTCGTCATAATATGTATGACGTTCAAGTTACGTATATAAGTCAGACTATTATTATAAATGCCCGGGCAACTATTACTTACTGTTGCACTGAAAATAACAGGCGAAATATTCTGTTTTTTGCTATGAAAATAACATTCGGATTCTTTCCAAGCATAAAAATGGATGATAAAAATTAAAATGCACAACCTTTTCTTAGTAAAGGACAGATTATTCACAGACCGATTGAAAAATCTTATATACAATTTATAACTTGAAAGGAAATTACGAAACCATTGCTAATAACTCTTTTAATTTTTAATTTTATTTTGGTTACGTGCCCCTTCGAAGAATCTGTATTGCGCCACTTACATTATTATTTCATTTGCTGATCTGAAATGTAAAAGCTCCTGTCCAATCGCTGTTCAAAGTTTAAACAAAGGATTCTGATCTTATTTATAGGCCCTGCTGAAGCGCGCATTCGTTTTTCTCCCTTCCCTCGGCTTACTAGCATCTGCAGCTTTCATTTATTATTTAAAAGTATCTTTTATATAAAATTGTAGGGCTTTTATAGCATACATAGTGTTGTGAAACTCTAGAAGAGTTGTGTTAAAATATATCCAAGAAATTATTCGTCAATAATTTCTTGGATATGTTTAAAAGTGATGCCACTATCAGTCTAGTTGTGCTTTCCGAAGTTCCAATCATCTGATACAAGTATGTCTGCCACATTTATCATTTTTCCGGACATGACTAAAAAATTAATGGATGCCTTCTGTCACCCACAACTAAATCACCGCACGCACACACACATACGGTTGCTGAGTTCCTATGTGCAGTGGCGCCACCAATGGTCGTTGAGCACTAAATTGGACCTAAATTCGATCCCAAGCGAACAGCTGACTGCATGGTTCGTTTTCGTGGTTTCCTCTGCGTATAACGAGAACACCAGCCAGTTTCCCTTAGAAAGTCCTCCACAAAAGCATCTTTTTTCTTAGTCATACAGCTCTCGTGTACTATACCATATTCGAATAACCTAATCTAACCTCTTAGGTGAAGTCAATGGTTTGCGGCTAAAAAAATACTGTAAACTATACTTTTACATCTCTAGGAGGTAACAAATTTTACTCTGATCAAATTCATACATCAGACATCCTTTGCTTTAGTTGAGGATTCCAAAATGTGGAGCTTTTAAAAGTCAGCTATTAAAGATTTTAGCTTTATGAACGATGAAAGCAAACAGAATTTTTAAGTTTCAATAAATACAAATATTTCATTGAAATTCCGGTTTTAAAATCCGAAAACGCCATTGAACCAGATTTTCCAATAAGAACCTGCTTAAACAATTCATATGCAAACATGATACAGATACATACGTAATATAACCTTGCGCCTCGTACTTATGCCGCGCCTACGAAAGATCGCAATCTGTTCGCTGATGCCGTGCTTATTTATATTTTTATCATTTGTTATTTATTCATTCTAATACTCATAGTTTATCTAATTAATACATAACTACACGGAGATTAACAGGAAATGTACCAAACGTGCTACAGAGTCGCCCACCAAGAAAGAAAAACATTAAATAAAATATCTGCGCAAATACTACTATATTGTACCATTATTGATCTAAATTTATAAAAAGATGAGTTCAAAGACAACGTTAGTTGCTACGAAAATTCATTGTCTCATAATTTCACTGTACTTTTCACTATTATTCGTAGTTTTGTTAATTTAAAATAGTAAACAACTTTTCTTCTCAATGAAGTAAGTATAAAAAATAAAAAGAATACAGCAAAATATTATCTACAATCAATCAAAATTGTGACCACAACATAAATTTAAACTGCATGTGAAGCTGCATGTGATTTTTAAACAGAAATTTAAAGGTGATCTTATTAGATCGAAATGACTATAGATGCCACGAAAATAGCTCAGGGTTCATTCGCAGATCAGTGCAATGCTGTAAATTATACTTTTGGGCTGGGTACCATTCTATTTCGTTTCTACCCAGTTTTTAGAATATTTTCTGAGCAGAGTTATGAGGCTTAGCAAGTTATTTAAATTTCAAGCGCTTTAGAACGATTATCAGTAAACGAAAACTTATCTATAGTCTGCGACATTCTTCTGTCGAAGGAAATGGCAAGATTTTCTAGCTGATATTTAGTATGTTTATCATTTCATTATTCATGTGGTGTTTAGCGTGTGTCCGAATAATCTCTTCTCGAGTATTAATCATCAACTTCTGCTGAAATGAATAATCGTACAGATCATATAAGATAACTTCTGAAATTTCATTAGCAGGAAGCCATTAGAGATGCATACAATATTTTCAGCTGTGGTGTTTACTATGTTTATTACCTAATGTTACTGTCGCCTGTCTAAAGGCTAAAAGTTTTCAACAGAGCAAAAATACTTTTAAATTTCTTTATACCTTAAAAGCATTAACAAATATCTGCCAGAAATATAATAAATTAAAAGTTATTAAGCATACCTATCAATCCAAAACCATCGCATTTTTAAAAGTAGGGATCACAGCTTATTATGTGGAGAAAGAAATCGTTCAGGGAATCGAAGGCAGAATACGATGTAAATTCTCTAAGTGCTTAACACAAGTAATGAAAGATTTATTTTACAGCTTAAAATAAATTCACATACGCCAACGTTTCAGTTCAGCATTTCAGAGGTCTCATGGATTAAAAGAATTAATTACAAGTACAAATACTACAAAAATGTATATGCATTACAATTGTTTACAAATGTATCATTTCAGAAAGGTTTCATTTAGAAAAAAATTCAGGCCAAGTTCTGCTTTTCAATAGTCGGTTTTTCTTTCTAAAAATTATTTAATATAATCGAGAACAATTTACGAACTGAGACGTTTTTCATTTAAAGTCCGCAGAAGGATTTTAAATTCCTATAATTTTACTGAAAGCTGTTAACTGATCAAAGTTTCATAATCTATAAGTTCACCTTATTGGGTCGCTGAGGTAGTCTTTCAGTCTATTTTAAACAGCCTATATATCAGTGATAAAAATTCTTACTGAAATAATCTTCCATAAAAATTACGGGAAACTTCGTGGCAGATATTTCCCCGAAATTCTGCATTTATTGTAATTTCCATTTCTAGTAGCTCGTATCTTAAGAGAAAAACAAGAAAAAAAATATAAGTCTGTTGACTCTGAAAAGAAAAATATGAAAATTGTATGTTCACCCGGAAGTTCACATAAATTCTTTTAACATACTATTTAAGATACACAGTTTTTTTATGTCTATCACCTAGGATAATATTTTATTACAAAGCAAATATTGATCCCAGCGCTATCACATGACTGGAAAGCATTTAAGAAGTCATTATTCTCCAGTCGATTTGCCCTGAATTCCATTTAAAGAGCCAAAACCTTTCCCTTTTAATTTCATTGTCACATCAGAGAAAAGAAAGAATCGCCGAAAAATAAATTTGATGTATAAATTTCGGGAACAGGAAGAATACTACAGGATTTTAAGATCAAATCCGAAGAGATTATAACATATTATAGGACTAAATCTGAAGGTAAACACGCCAGTGTAACATTTAAAATCAGGCAAAAAAGCAACCTTAGTTTAGTGCAGAATTTTGAAAAAAAAATTCTGTTGATTTTGAGGCGATCAAACACGTGTACCTTGTCTTCTGGAGCAAAAAAACGGGAGCAGGGCACCCTCACATATTTTGCAACATGAAATCGGAATTGATCCAGTTTTATTCAAAAAATCTATGCCAAATTAAATTGCTCATCCGCGAAATTATAAATATTACAGGATACCAAATACTAAACTGCTCTACGGCAAAAATCTTCGTGGCCAAAACTTGTAAACAATGTCTTTGAAATTCAGTTCATCAAAAATTTGTAGATATTTGTTCTAACACAATCCAGCACTTTTGCAGATATTAATATTCTACCCGCAGTCCTTTAACATGATTCCCACGTTTTGCAGCATTCTCTTGAGGCTGTGCTGGTTGAGGGATGGCCTATTAAAATTTTCAGACTGAAAACCGTGTAAAAGCAGCAGTGCTTCCGTTGGGATTCCATCATGAATTGCTCAGCGTTAGCTAAACATGCTAATATTATGAAAACACGTGCACTGGCATTATTTTCAACTGACACTCGACCACTTTTGAAACCATTAAATAACTCGAAATTTTATCTTCTCGGGAAAAGCTCTTTCGACAAAAGCACGCCGACCCATTTTATGACTTTCTGAAATACTTTTACCAAATCTATATGAAAAAAGGCTATCTTTTTACATCGATCATTTTTAAGCGCAATAAATTCACAGAACATACTGAACTCGATGCGAGGAAATCCACACATAAACAAAAGTATTCATACTGTGCACAGCTCGACATTGAAAATGCAACATCAAGAAGAAGGTGGCCCGAAAATTAAATTTTTGTGCCGTTATTTCTGTTAGGGAAATTATCTTAGAAAATTTTTTCTTGTCTCAGAGAATACGTGCAATAGCAAAGAATGCGAGGCCGTCTTCATCGGAGGCACTTCCAGCAGACAGACGATTTTACGAGGGGCATGGTGATCAGACTGACAAGAGCAGGTTGGTCCATATGGCAAATTTCAGCTGACACACACATGGACGCGTCCGCAGTGCACCGGCAGTGGCGACGGTGGTGGAAATGTGGTAAGTTCAAGGAGCGCCGATGTCGTGAATCGACGCATTCGTTGACAAGCGGTGGCGCAGGTCCAGTCTGTCAGCAAATGTGGAATGCCCTACCGCGCGACAAAGCGGTATCATGGTTTACGATTGCGACTGCGTTCGATTCCAGGTCAGCTCTGTTTTGTATTCAGGGCACTATGACGTGGATATGTGCTACGGGAGGTGATTCTCCCCTACATTCAGGGAGTACCCGAGGATGGAGCCCGACCACACACTGCTCGCATCAGCCAAGGTGTTCTGCAATATAAACAGCTACCCTGGCCACCGTTTTCTCCTGATCTCTCACCAATCGAGCACATTTTGGATGTGATTGGACGCCATTTGCAGACCCTGTCATTGCCATGTTCAGAAGACGAACTGTGGCAAATGGTTGACACGGAGCAATTCCTCAGGACACCATTCGTAGTCTTATTGATTATGTACCTAGACGTGTCTGTTGCTTCGTGTATCGCCGTCCAAGAGGTGGTCCTACAAAAAATTTAGCCGACGCTGTTCTCGCCATATATTATGCATATCATTTCGAAATAAAGATCACTAACTGTTCATTGCTGTCTCTCTCTCTCTGTCTGCTATGTTTATCACTTTCTGCCCATTCCTCCTTGGGGGGTTGGATTTTCAATGTCGAATAGTGTATTAGTTATTTAATTACTTATGGTATAGCACGAAACGGCTAGCTGCTTAAAGGAGGAATCCTTTCCTAAAGAACCATTTTAAGGATTTGGTTTAGTTGATAATGACAAAGTACACTACGGCTGTCTAGCTAAGGGGACAGCTGCCTTCGTGGAGCACTGTCTAAGGGAAACTAGCTTGTATAAAGGTTACCCACCGGGAAAAACGGCCATGCAGCCAGCCCGTTTGCATGGAATTGACCTATCACGGAACTACCAGTGTTTAGCGATTTTACCTCTCGACTGCTGTTGGACACATTTTTAAGGGAAACTAACCCATATTTACATTATACATTGCGAACATGAAACTCAATTATACCGTTCAGCGGGTATTGAACCCGATTGAAGCTATCAGTGATTAAGAATTAAGAAGAATTAGATCCTTCTGTCTAATCAATAAAGCTACACTTTGCAGCGAAACAAATACAAAATATGAAACTGTTGGCTAATTTTTTAACGATTTTGCAAATTTTAAAGTACCAAGTCGTATTTAATAAACTGATAAATTAGAAATTAAATTCTATACTTGCCTTACTAATAAGGTTCTTTAACTAATTTCATGATATACATGTTTTATGATACCACGAATCATTTTGAATTTTAGAGACAGCATTAAACCAAAGATGCAGTTTTTTATTTGCTCTGAAAGAAATGTTATATAGAGTAACAACATAAAACGTATGTTGGATATAAACATATGTTCCATAAGGGAGTTCCATGTGTTCCATATGTGAGTTGTATTTGTACAATAGGAGTTCATTCGCCGCTTTTAGGATTCCAAGTTCACTAAAAAGTAACTACTTATTTATTTCGCGAAAACTCAGTCTGGTTTGCAGGTAAACTGAAAATTGCAGAAGCACTAAGCAGAAAAACTCGCTTTTACACTGGTTTCTTAAACTTCGCTTTTAATGCATCGTAGCCTATTAAATATGCTCATTACTGTAAACAAGATAAGAAATTCTTTCCAACTACCAACCGTCACCAACTCGTATTGTCTTTAATTTTGTTAAGTTCCTTCATTTTCCCTAC
>KK116882.1:188810-228493 GCA_000611955.2 Stegodyphus mimosarum | reverse complement strand
TTTCCTGATTTGAAATGAAATGCGTGAAAATTTTGCAATTTTCGCTATATTATAAATTTTCCAGAGATGAAGAAGAGTTCATTAATATTTTGAATAAGCACCTAAGCCTTCTCTAAATTATAGATTCATCATCATTCAATTAATATGAAAATTTTGCAATTAGTTTTAGGCTTCACAACGGTAGCATTTATTAAAAAAATAAATTTCAATTATATATTTTATACAAATAGTAGCATTAAAGCAATATATAAACAAAAAAGCTTTTCTGGCCATCAGAGTTTACAAAACATTTGAAGTAATTTCAAGCCCAATGTAACAATTGTACTCTCATTGTACTTCAATCTCACTGCACCAAAGTGCTAATTTCTATGAAGTATTTTGTCATTTCAATTCAGGGATACCAAAGTCTACCAAAGTATCAAAGTACCAAAGGGATACCTACTAGAGGATACCAAAGTCTTGTCATTTCTAACAATGTTATTCGCTAAATAAAAATATTTTAAATGGCTACAAATTTGCAATTGGATGAAAGAAATGATGATGTCCATTTTTATTCACGTTATTTTCTAAAATGGTTATGATTTTGTCTGTAGCTTAATAAGAATAAACCGTTTACTTTTCCGTTCTTAACTGATAGATGATGGTACTATTTTTTATTTCAAATGATAATTTCGTTTTCAAATTGCTGCCTTCTGTATGATACAAGACTTGGGCACATGATCATTAGATATTAAAAGTAAATACGTTGATTCATTAAATCAATCTCAAAATGTAATATGTTCACATCTGAAACCAACAAGAAAATTTATTTATGAATTAAATCGTGCAAAAGCATCACCATTACTGCAAGTAATTACGTTACTCGTAAGAAAAGCAAGAATTCGTTTAACATTAGAAACACAAAAAATACCTCTGATTGTTGGGTTTCCATACAAAAATGTTTCAATATTTAATTTTATACAAATCTAAAAAAAACATTTTCCTTAGTTATGACAGTTTTAATCAACAAACAAGATAATGTTTAGAGAAAATGGTAATTACTTGCATAACAATGATATAAAAGGACAGCTATCTCTCTCTCTTTCTCACAAGGTTTTGCATATCTTGACTACGTAAAGTGTAATAGAAGAGCAACGCCGTTCAATGCCGTAATCTGAATCTGTTATATTAATTTTAAAAAAGGGGTACTCTTAACAAAAGAGTTAAAATACGATAAATTTTGAAACTGAAAAATTATAAGAATTACATTTCGTCACTTCGCAAATTAAAAAAAAGTTATGCATCAGAGATTCAAACAAAGGTTCGCATATTGAAACACAAGGAAAATATAATTCGGCACGAGCAAAGTTCAAGAAGACCATGTGCTAATGAAGATCCCTAGGACCACACAAGTGGTTGATGCATTCCTCAAAACAATGCCATTCTAAGAAAAGGAGTGAAAAGCAGAAAGTCAGGTTAGACTTAATACATACATTCCGATTCAAATTATCTTGGCATAACCCGACTTATGAATGTTTTGACTTTGTGAAGATAACTCGGCTTAGTTCTTGACCATATAAGTTCCAAATGTATCTGTAAAAACACTTAAGGTTTCACAACGTGAAATGGCATAATTTGTTTCTTAAACCCTACTGCTTGCTTAAACGGCTAATTTTGTAAAGTCTCTTTTAATTGAACAAGAAATCAATACAATTGCAAATTCGTAAAAAGAATACTAAATTCATAATTGCTAGAAAAATCTGGTTGCGCAAATATAAGATACTGTATATATAGAGAGGGTGTTTACACATTTTCTCGAACAATTTCTGTGAAGAATTAAAAAAAGTAAATATTTTTGAATAAAAAGTTTTGGCAACAACGTATTATTTGAAATGAGAATATCGTTTGCACTTTTAAATTTATTTTTCTTTCAAAATGTTAAGAAGCTGTGGACTGAAGGATATGTTTTTGCACTTTCCGAACAAAAATATGCCTATTCCTTAATTGTTGGGAAATACGTGGTATAAAATTTTTAAGTGCAAATAAGTAACATTATTAATCGGAAAGGTACAAACCGTCAATGGAAACATTCTTCTACATAGAAAGTAAACTCCAAATGAACACTCGAAAAAGGTACGTACTGTTTCTAAAGTTAAATCATAGCTAACAAGAGAAAATCCACCAAGGTAGAAATCAATTGCAAGTCTTAAAATACTTTTGTAGCAACAAAAAATAATAAATAAAGATTTACGACCTAATAAAGTTAAAATCATAATGTTCATTAGGTTTTTGACGAGGCATATGGTTCAATGCAGAGTAATTTATAGAACCTTGTGTAAAAACTATTTAGCAGAAGATTAATGGAAAGACATCGTGACTCTTGATGAAGCATAAGTTTACCTAAATGACATCAATAAAAAAATGTCTATTTATTACCGAAAGCGAAGAGAAAAGTATGCAAATCTGGTTCTGTCTCGGTTTATAATTATTGCAGTTTTACAATGGGAAATTAAAAATACGAAGCGCGGGAAAAAATGTTAAAATCAAGTCGGCATATTATCAAGAGAAATTTTATATCCAATATTTACAGAAAAAATTGCATTTCTTTATCTCAACGATTTTTAAAGAGTGAAACTTCATCGAGACAAAGCAACAAAGCATACTTAGAAAAGTACCACTGAATTTCTTGGGAAAAAAAAGAAGACTGACATAGGTATTGCATATATACCTTTTCAACGCATTGCTAGGAGGTCTCCTAACGTTTCACCTAGGAACTATTGTGCCTTTGATGGACTCTGGAAAGTAATGGAAGAGAAATAGAAACCAATAACCAATTGTTGATTACGATGGTTTACAAATTTTGTTAATAAATAATCTTTCTAATATTTAATTTTTTATCAAGCTTGCTTCCTTAACTGAATATAAGTTAAAATATAATTGAAGAAGCTGCTGTAAAATGCAGGTAACTCCAATTTTTCAAGTTTTCAGAAAACCATTAAAACCATTTTAAAGTTCAAGCTTTTAAGTTGTGTGAATACTCAAAAATATATCTTCCAGATGATGTGGAGATTACTGGAGCTACCTCTCTCTTGTCATGAAATGGATCCTCTCTCTACTAGGTAAAAGCTTGCACCAAAAAAATCCACTCTTATATCTAATTTAATGAAAATACAGTTACATTTTTCGAGCATCATATTCCCCGTCTGTTACGTCCGGCTCATTTAGTACGTTGTCTCTTTTCCGCTGAATTCGATTGATATTAATGAGGCCTCTTAACTAGACATCTTGAGCACGCCTTCCAACCAGTTTATTAAAGGAGACAAGAGGCCATATTTTTCGTGATTGGTAAGTTTAAGGATTCTTCACGGTCAGAAACTCGGCGTAATTTATTTATCTTTTCCAGTGTTTTTATCCAATGCTTTTCAGACTTTGATTGTTTTCTTTCGTTTCGTTTTCATTCACTTTGATTCAAAACTTTTCGCCTTTCCCTAACAGTAATGCGATTTGTGTCACCATCATATTCACTGGAAGGGATTTCGTCTCCTTTAAAAGACTCAAATAAATTACTAGACTCAAAGCTAAATATTCTTTCCTCTTCTGAATCACTCATTATTCTTAGAACAATATAACAGTATTATGTTTATTGGAACCAAAAACAGGAGACATGACTGCAAGCACTCTCCTGTTAATAAGTGCCTTCCTGTAAACAATCATGTGAATGGTTTGAGGGAAAAAAGGAAGCAACTTCAGAAGCTGCTGCTTCTTGCAACGAACTAACAACAAAGGTAGAACACTCTTGGAAAACATGAGAAATAACAAGCAAATTTACATCTTTTTAGCACCAAACGAAAGAACTTTGTTTCTACTTTAAGATAGTTATAACATGTAGCTCCAAATTCCCGCAGGATGCATCTATCTCCTTTTTGCAGCAAACCTTTCAACTGTTACTATTATAATATTAATAGTATAACATTGTACTTAGTTTATACAAATGTATAAGTCTGCATAAGTGAAATTTTTATTGCGAAGAAGTTAAAATATTGCTTTATTGCTTGTACATACGAATAATAAATATTTGTAATAAACATATCTTCTTTTTTATCTTAATTAAATGTAAATTTAACGTTAATTAAAATAGCTATATTGTACTAACAAAATCTAGTTACATAATAATAATATGCATAAACTCATATGCAGATATACAGAAAGGGCAGGGGGAGTTACCAAAATAACATTCAGACTAGAAAAATATGAGGGTCACTGTCTGAAAATACAAAATTTCGGAAAAACAATTTATTTTTTAAATCTAGACTACAATTTTTATGTATGGAGATTTACTGAATTTAAGATTAAACTGAAAATTTGTTGGTTTTGTATAGTTTCATTTTTTTGTGTGAAATCACTAAGAAGAAAGGAACAGATCACGGAAGGAACAGAAAATTGTAATCTGAAAAATATCGGAGTCTATAATTTGAACGCTCGGAATCTAAATTAACGCACTTTGCACTTTGCTAATTGCGCAATTATTGCACTTTGCTTTATATTTTATTTACATCTCAAAGATATATGTAGTGAAATTAATTCTTTCAACTCTCATATCCATATTTTAAATTTTCGTTACTCAACTAATGCATTTATGAACAATAGAGTGAGGTAGCAAGCCTCTCCCTCTAGTGGCAAAAATTTACACCTTCCCTCGAAAATCAAAACTATATATTCAGGAAAAATAAGTATATTAAGTATGGTTAAGATTTATTCTCTACTTCTTTCTACTAAAACCATCGAACTTCTTTTGTTTAGTCGTTATCAATCCA
This sequence comes from Stegodyphus mimosarum, assembly GCA_000611955.2. NCBI lineage: Eukaryota > Metazoa > Arthropoda > Arachnida > Araneae > Eresidae > Stegodyphus > Stegodyphus mimosarum. The sequence continues at coordinate 223,700 of KK116882.1, read as the reverse complement.
CTTACGTGCAGACATATATGAACATTTCTATACATTATGCACAAGTAAAATACTGCTATTGTGTACACATTTAATAGCTATAGAAACTGAAAAACACTGACTAATTAAAACTTTAAAAAAATAATGTTTGGGAAAGATACAGAACGTTAGCTGTTTTGAAGAAACTAAATTTTATAAACGTCATGTAATTACAACAGTTAGGTTATAAGGTATTTCTCCCGTTTTCTTCGCATACCTGCGTGGTGTAGTGGTCAGCGCGCTGACGCGTTACCGAGAGGTCCGTGTTCGATTCCCGGCAAATGCGTTGCTCATTTTTCATCACTCCTACTTCTGAAATAACCTAATGACTCCTTAAATAATAGGTAATAACTCCTTAAAACTGGTTTCTGACCGTAAAAGTTTATTAGAGAACAATTAGTTTATTAGTTTATCAGTAAAACAAAAAAGCATCCGAAACGATATAAAATAACATTCCCTTGTTTTCCTTTCGCCCACATAAGCTTGAAACAATACAACATTCTTTTATTAAATAAAGTTCAAAAGAAGTGCGTATAGGAGAACGTAAAAAAGAAAACATGTTCTCATTTACGACCATAATATTCATGCAGCAAAGCATGACATCTCATATTAAATAAATAATAGTCATGCGAGTGAATACAGACGACATGTAAATATTCATCCGTTATCTTCGGTTGCTGTTTGTGTTCATCGCTGGTTGTCATCATGCGTGAAGGATGAGAATGCTACTCTTCATAAAGGCTGTCACCGTCAACTCAGTTCTAGCATTATGCTTAACAACGGGGAGTTATTAATACATTCATTTATTCTCTTTACCGGATTCTAAAATTAAATGGAATGCCTTATGAGCAGCCTTATAAATATAAATAAGATAAATTAATGAAAATTCAATCAAAAAGAAAGAAATAATAACATAAGGCATTCAAATCCCTCTTTATATAGAATAGGAAGTTTCCTCATTTCAAGAGCAAACTTCTTGAAAAGTGTGTTAATAAAACGAAATCTCGAATGCGCATTTGATGTCTTTTTTAAACAGAAATAAATATATTTCACTTACCTTATGCGTTTAACTGTAGTTGATTAAATAATTGACTTCGCGATTATTTTCAAGTACATATTCCAAACAGAAGTGATAAAAAATTCTTTAAGAAAATCGCGATGTTTTCCAACGTTCGATCTTAAATTGAGTTGAGTTAGTGAGTTCTGAGTTATGAACTCTGACTTGAAGCGAATTTCGATATTTTTAGTTTGATATTTTAAATTTAATTCCCATATTTTTAATTTGAGCGTTATTAAATCTTTATTCGAAAACTGCGGATTATTTTCTGAAAATAAATGATAAACTTGTGTAGATATCTGATACTTAAGCATAATGAGCACATGCGTAAATAAACTTGCGATCAATGTATATTTAAAAAAAGAATAAAATGGCGCAGTTTGATTCAATCTTTCATAGTCATGAAAGCTAAACACTTTTTCTTTTAAATATTCACGCATTATATTAGTACAACAGAAACTTCTAAAATTATTGGTGAAATTATGTCGTCAATAACCGGCAGTAATATCCTGCTATATTAATCATATTCAGTTTAGAGTAATCCAGCGTTGGTTCTACGTAAATAAGAATATAAATGAATGTCGACAATTTGCATCCTCATCTATCTATTCTAAAGACAGTTTTACTGTTTAACAATGCACAATGTTGAGATCTCTCATAGAGGGCGAAGTAGCACCCCTCAACTGGGGGAGAAAAGTTTCGGTTTGGCAGAGAGTTGGCGTGGGTGTGAGAATGGAGTGTGATGAGTTGTGTAACGCATATGTGCCCTGTAACTGTACTATGTAATATAATGTATATAATTAAATGTGTTTATTTAAAATGTGGAGCAGTTTTGAAAGAGCGTACTTCACACACAATATATCGTATAATCAATATATGGTCCAGTTATAAATTTGTTTGAAGGATTAGAATTATCCCCAAAAGTATATGTACTAGTAGTTTTGAATATCCGTATGTATAATATATAGTACGTATGTATCTAATTTTATAATTCAGATTTAAGATAACGCACATAGGCAATTTTTAAGTTATCGCAAGGCATTCGAACTGATGGCCATTTTACTCAGGTACTGCTGATAAACTGGACGAATGGAATTGCGAAAAGATTTTGTTTTTATTTTGAACCATTTTCTTTAAATGGCTACTTTTAAGTCACAGAATAGTGCTGCTTTTATGCTATAAACCTTATCTTTAATGTGTTCTCATTAAAATAGCCAGTAGCACGAGGTCTTCTACCTCATCGCTCGTTCTGTTTATTCGGCATATTTTCATTCTCTATCTCACCCCGGCAATTAAAGTTTTTTGCTTTTCCAGAAAACTTTCGTACAACTTTTCGTTTTTCAAAATTTCAACAACTTCGTGCTTCGAGCAACGAAAATACTCCTAATCCTTCAAACAACAAATTTATAGCTGGGCCATAAGAAGCAACAGCAATAATTTTGCATTTAATTGTTTACAATTTACAAAGGTTTTTCGGATCAACGCATTTTTAAATTTATGGTTTGTTATCGGATGTAATTTGAGCAACACTTATCAAGGAAATTAAAAAACAAATTGAGTTATCTTTGCCAAATCTGCACCTGAAAATATATCGTTAATATTGCGATGCCCATTTATAAGTATTACGTAGTTAAATAATTGGTATATTTAAGATATAAACATTTGATTAAAAATAACGTCTAAGGAACAAATACATAAGCATTTCTATACAAACATATTTACATTTATAAATCATTACTTGATCTAGATGCTAAAATTTGTAAAATGGTAAGCAAAAACGTTAGATCGGAGCATTGCAATTACATTCATGTTAATTTTAAAAAGTTTGATATTTTCTGAAAACAAAAGGTTAACAAATTAAAAAATTGTTATCAGTTTTAGGCAGAATTACATTGATCTATTAAATGACCTGCTGTCTACATTGCAAGCTATAAAAGTTTAGTCAAAGAAATTTGTGATGATACCGCTATGTATACGTCAGATAATGCATTAAATACTAAATAAATGTCAAAATAAATTAGTGCGCTGAGCTGTATTATATAATAAAATCAACGAAAATGAAAAGGAAATGCGAACTAACCATTTTCTTACACTTTCTTTACTACTACAAATAAACCAATCATGATGATGAATCTAATAATATCAAAGACTGATATAACAAGATTAATTATGGAAATAATACAGCGAGTGCCTGAAAACAATAGAAATTCAAACGTCCTCAGTGATGATACTTTAAGAATATGTTATTTGCTACCACAACGCATAACTAGCATTTTATCAAATTATTTTGAAATGCAAATAACTAAATTCATTTTTCCAGAAAATAAAATACACGTACGAAAGAAGCAGAACGGAATAAAATAAAGTATTATTTTTAAGTAACATACAAATACTTCCATGATCAATCTAAATACTCATAAATATGATATCATGTAACCCTTAAATGTGACACTAAACAATAGGAAATATTAAGCACAAAGAACTGTATTGCTGATACCTAAAAACTAATAAATCGTGCATTTTAATATAACTTCGTTTATCCAAAAAAGCTATGGCATAGACATTCTTCTAAGAGACCGTGAGAAACCAAGAAAAAAATTATAAAATGTTCTCTTAATCATATTGTATATATTTAATGTATATTGTATGCTTAAGCCTATCATACTTAGGTCTTATTTTTCAATGTGTTTTGCACGTAGGAAAAACTAGCCTAACACCAGAGTTTAAATAAAATAAAACATTGATAAGGATGCTTAGTGCGCCGAATTACATAATTTAAACTTTTAATTAGTAATAGGAGAACAATTAATATTTGTATAGCTATTAAGGCTCTTACGAGATTCTCATAGCACAGTGATAGAGTGTTACTGAGGATCTTTCTTAATTCATATGATAATTAACGTGTTAAGCAAATGTATATAATAATAAATAAAGTAAGCAAATGTATATAATTATAAATAATGTAAAATAAAAAAATATATAAGTTAAAAAAAATTATAATATACCATAGTTGCCAACATTGCAGCACGAAAAACCGGGAGATTCACGCGAAAAAAACCAGAAGTTTCTGGCAAATTTTCGGAATGCATAGGGGCATCATTTCAAAAAAAAAAAAAAGACCTCCTTATTGACTCATTGGGATTGTAATGCACTATTCAAGTATTTATAATATTCCGATGTAAAATATATCAATATTTAATTACATATTGTACATTTTATGTTCATTTGTTAACTTTGTAATTTTCTTACACTTTTAAACTGATGAAATTTTTGAGGAGGAATGAAAGCTTTAATTTATCAAAATGCAATTTAAACACGACGAAAGTGTAACTGATAATAAATCTGCTTCACGTCGTGAATAAACTAAGTAATCAACTATATATTCGGGTAAAATAAAAATTAAATACAAATATTAATATTATTAAATTCAGTTGTGTCTTCATATGTCTTCTACAAATGTCAACAATATATTAAGACAGCGCAGATCAGACAAATTCTAATAAGAAAAACAATGCCGAAAATCACTAAAAATGGAGGAATGAAATGTTCACAATTTAAGTTTCATTCATTCAATAAATATCATTTATTGCTGAAAAGCATTTCATTAATAAAAGATAAAACTTAAAACCGGGGGGGGGGTCGGTGATTTACCGGGAGACCGGGTTTTTTGACAAAAAATCTGGAGTATTGGCAACTATGATATGTATATATATATATACACACAGATTTACACGAACATATAACTTACTTCTTAAGAACTATCCAAAATTTTATCATAGGAATAGTTTCACTTTAAGTAAAAGAAATAATTACTATTACCGAACTTTTGGATCTTGCAAAGATTAATGAAAAGTGCGAATTACACGTATCCTTTCCTCTTTTCTCTACCCCATGTATTTTACCAATCTAACGTTTCTGTGACGTCAAAAGACGTAATTCTTGCCTAGACGGCCGTAATTTGGATATCAGAAAAGAGAAAAAAAAATAGGAGACAACCAGCACTGAGGTTTTACTTGGCCTTCAGCATTCAGTTTTCCTCGTGTCAAGAAACGGAGGTACAGGAAACTACAAAAGTGCTACGTAAGTGGAGTTTTTTTATGATTCTGTTTCAGTAATTGAAACTGTTAATAGGTGTTTTCAAAAGTGACAGTGAATGTCAGTGGAAAAATTAATTTCTATCTGTGTTGTCCGCATCATATACAAAGAGAAGACAGGATGTTAAAGAGCTACACAGAAAGAGAAAATGGAAGTTTTTTTCCCTTTGAGAGTGATTTACGTTTGAATTCTGAAAGATATCTGAACCGTTTAGCAAATATACGGCAAACATTCGAATTATTTACGTCATTTATATTAGTTTATTATGATATGTTTGAGGAGCTGTCCGTCTTCATTTCATGTTTATGTTTTGTGTTACTAATTACATCTAGTATTTTATGTATTTGAATACAATTTTACTTCAAGAATTTACGTCAATATTCTGCAGCAATATGTTATTAAAAATGTGAAGATTATGTAGTTTGACTTCACGATTAAATTGTTTGCAATAAATGAATTTTATTCAAATTGCGTCTTTTTTATGAGCATAAAATAGAAACATTAATAGATTGTCCAAATATTAAGCAGTTAATCAGCAAAGTAAGAAAACTTAAGTTATCTCCGTTTAAACATGTCTAGAGAGAAAAATTTTACAAAAATACAATAAATAATACACACATTTACAAGATTTACGGATAATATTAACTTCATTTACTGTTTGCACAAACTCTAACCCGGTTTATAGAGAGAAGCTTAGGGGATCGAATCTAAGAGCCTACTCCTCTACCCCCGATCTCTGAACGCTTTCTATCAATAAATTTTAAAAAATTCTATTTTGAAAATATATTACAAATAGTCCATTTCTTGCCCAATATTCGATCCCAAACCCAGTCTTACCGATGAGCTCGGGTTCGAAATTTAGAGAAGTCATGGGTGTTTGTAAACGTATAGTGTTTCTGTGCGGCTATGGGGCTCTCGAAATGCACGGTGAGTCGAAAGTCCTCTCAAGGTGCTGTGGTAGGTCAAAAGGGTTGGGAGACCCTTGGACCGTCTGCCGGAGTGTTCTCTCCGACAACTGAGACGGAACAGCAGAGTAATAGCAGCTGGACTATACCTGTAGTATTTAATGGTGGAATTCTGGTATTCTGCCCACTCCTCTTCGCACCTGCCAACCTTGAAACATGAAAAACCGGGAGTTTGGGGAAGGTTTTCACGTTGCCGACAATGCCATTTCTAAAAACTCCAAATTAACTTAATTTTCCTTCGTTATGCGTGATTCAGGTTACTAAATATTTATAACATGATGCAAAATATATAAATATTTAGTTAGATATTCTAAAATTATATTCTTCGGCAAACCTGAATTTGCAGTTCCTTTACTCTTTCATGCTGAGCAAATTCTGAGTAGGGAAGTAGAGCTTTTCATCTATCAAAGTAAACACAATAGCTTTATTCACATACATACTTAGAGAAACTTAGTAATGTACTTTTTATTGATGTAAACCAAAATTAAATAAAAATATTAGCTTATTACGCCTTGATTGAATCTATATAAAATGTTCTACACGTGTCCACATATAATATGACAATTCAGATCTAATTAAAAAAAACTGAAAATCGCAAGGGGAGTGGGGATGGAATTTGCATGCCTTAAGTTTAATTAACTCAATAAATTTCGTTTATTGCAAAGAAACCTTTCCTTTAGTAATGGCTAAAAATTAAAAACCGAGAGATCTAGTGATCTATCAAGAGATATGATGGAAAACTGGAAGTCTCCAAGCAAAACCTGGAGAATTCGCAGCTATGTACCCGTACATGAAAATAGATCGTTTTGGAATTATAAAAGTGCTAAGTGCGTTACAGATCTCATGATGGAGTCTTAGATTTGAATGCACGGAGGAGCCAAATACTTCGGCAATACGAAGTCTTCGCTCTAAATATTTTCCTCAGAAATGTTTCCTTTTATCAGAAGTGATAGTTCATGGCTTGAAGGCAAACATATTTTGCGCTAGTTCTAACTACACAGGGTCAGATGTGCTCTACAGCGTATTTCTTTTACACACCGTTTTTGGAAACTAAAAGCTAAAATTCTGAGAAAAATATGGTTACAAAGCTGAACTTTCAGACGCTGTTGGAAAAGCATGAATTGAGATTTCAGATGCTAATGGAACAGCATCGATCAGTAATCTGTGCCATTAAATCAAATCCAAATCAGACTCACTGGGATGTTCTAATGCTGTATGACATAATATAAATCTCTATCTACAAGGAAAAAGACACTAAAATCTGTTGATTCCAGACCAGCACTGAAAATCAGTGCTTCTAATGTGCCTGACACCTATAATCCACTGAACATGAAGTCGGCGAGCTATTAGTTCCATTATGAAACTGAAACTATATTTATGTGTTTAGAGACTGAAAATTATGCCAAAATTTCATATTAATAAGCTTTGAAAAAGGAACTTCCAGAATTTCAACAAATATTTTCATAAGCATTTCTAGTATGTCGTAAAAGGTGTTAAATAAGGCATGAAAGGGAATTATTTTATAAATTTCTCAGAACAGTTCATAACCATTTAATATGCAATGAATCGATCAATATGCAGAAATTTTAGTTTTCATGCTAGTTCTTTGTTAAGATAGTTGTTCATTTTAACTACTAATTATACATCAAATATGTTTAAACTATACATCAAAGCAGCATTTCTCATTCAAACTTCCCCAGAAATGTCATATTTTGGAAAGGATGGCTAGGAATTTCAAAAACATTTATGATGACTAAGTTAATTTTATGCAAATATATTTTTAGGCATATTTTATATTCGCTTACATGTATCGGAGCGTATTTCACATTCGTAGATTTACTAATTTACCTCTATTCACTAAATTTTTCTAATTACCATTAAGTTTATTAAATTACCGTTTATTATATCTTTTCAACATTTCCGATAAATGGTAAAACAGTTGCAATAATTTTAAACTAATTTCGATCTTTTCATTTTTACCATACTGCTTACATTTTGTACGCTCACAGACACAGAATTCCTTTTTCCTGTGAATGAAAACGTCTGCATAGCTTCTCCAACTAGTAGTACATTTTTATTATCAGTAAACATAAGAAAAACGTAGGATTTATTTATTTCAATTTTCTGAAAACAAGTTTGCTTTCTAATTAACATTAAATATATAAATAAGACAGACGAAATGATAATTAATAATTTTTATCTAAATGTTGCCTGAGCCGTACATATTATCTGAATAGTTCCGCAAAATTTGAACAGTCAGCAAAATACTCATTACGTTTTATTTATTTAAAAATATTACCCAGTCTGTTCAATCAACAAAATATTCATTATCTTTTATTAAATTAAAATGAAAAAAAGTTCTGCAGTCTAATCAGTAAAATATTTTAAAAGTTTTATTTAATTCAAAAAAGTTTCGTATCTTTAGTTACAAACTTCGCAAAGATAAAAGAGCGAGTTTATTGATTTAGGTCGTTTTCCTAATTCTTTCACCGTCTTATGTTTAGGATCTCGTAAAATGATATTAAGAAGGCAGCTGATTTCAGAATTAATGGTTTTGGACCAAAAGCATTAATTCTTAAATCTACTGTTTAGCCTCTTTGTTTTGATAAATATATTTTTTACTAATATTGTGAGCTCTGAACGTAAACAACACAGAAATTTTTTATGTTAAGTAAATACAGCAAAATGAATATTTTACTACTTGTAATTTTTAATCTTTCAAATTACATAAGAGACATTTTTTTCCATTTTCCCCGTAAGCCTTCCTTATACAATATCAAGATTGTTCTGAAAAATGTCCTCACTTTATTTTAAGAAACTATTCAACTAGAAGTATATGTCTAACACAATAGTTTAGGAAAAAAGTTCACTGCCACCTTTTCATTCCACATCCACACTTTATATACAGTACTTTTATATTTAAAGGAAATATATCAAGTTTTAATCTTGAAAAATGTGTTAAAAAGGACATATCTAAAGTAAAAAAATATGGTTTTCCGAAAGCTAATGTTTTAATTTCTTTCCTGAAGTATTCTATACAATTACTACTTGTTAACATCAATGCAATTAAAAGAAATATAAAAGTGAGCATTAGTGAAAACATAAAAATGTATAATAAACTTGATGTAAGAGTCTAAAATGAAATTCAATACGATTAATTCTGTATGAAGAAGTTGCCAAAAAAAAGGCATAAATTTTCCAAAATTCACTGCTAAATATTCAAACAAGAGAACCTTTCGAGAAAACAATATTGCATCTTCTCCTCAGACCACATTTTGGTTAAGTCTCTCATAACACAGCTAGATAAAGGCATTTGATTTGAATACGATTCTGTACAGGAATTCTGTTAGCTGCACTTGATTTTTTATTCGATTTTTCTTATGACATAAGAAGCCGTGCACAAAGGATTTGTTCTTCAAACTGATACTTTTGATTTACAGTCCAAAGAGGGAGCAATATGCATTGAAGAACAATACTTGAATGACAATGAATGATGTCAGTAAATTACCCGCAAAAGAAAGGAAAGCTGGAACTGAAATTTGTTGTCTCTTGCGAAATATCCGCCTCAGAAGCTTCAATTTTTATTAGATCTCCTTAAGTATGCTCATGTACTTCTTTTGTCTCATTAGACACACAAAGAAAGGATGTAAATAAAAATTCCTGTAAAAACGTAAAAGTCAAGAAATTTATACAAAATATTGTACGAAAACCAAGTAGAGCTTCTAGAATGCAGTGCTTGTTTCGTATTTAAATACGTGCTCCAAATTACTTTATGTCAAAATTTCATAGTTTATAAGTAGAACCCTTGTTTTCTTACACCGCATTAACCGATGTTTTTGCATGCTTCATGATTAACATGCAAGTTTACAACACCATTTATTTTTACATTTCACAAAAGGTCTTTACTCTGAACATTGTACCGAGCGCACAAAATGTCCATTTAAGATTTCTCATACCGAAGTTATAAGTGTCATTAATCGGAACATTTACATATGGAACAGAAAACGACCTACCTACCGATCTATCATACCTACCGATATTTAAATTCTATGAGACTTGTCGAACATTGCAGTAAGGAAAAGAAAGGTTTAGTTTACTATCAAACCATTTTACTTTTAACTACAGTCGGAGATGTTTCCATTCCTATTAACACTGTATTCCTATAACACTGTATGTAATGGCTGTATGTAGAAACATTTACTACACTGTTCTCCTAAATCCAACACGAATTAACGAATCGCGATCCACTGGTGTGACACCGGTTGATGGGTTTGCAGTCAATATTTTAGTTCACCACTGCTCTAAGGCATAGAAGAAGGTTTATAAATGATACCGTACCATAAAAATTGAAGAAATGTTTTCATATACACATATTTTTACTTCGTTGTTTATTTTTTGCGTAGTATCTGTACGTACGGGCTGAATAAAAGGCCCTTTTTTCGGAAACGGATTGTAAAATGGATATAAAATGGACTCAAAAGGGATTTTTTTCGTGATGTCTGTAGCTATGTATCTTGCATAACTCAAAAATGATTAGAAAGTTGAAATTATATGTATGTGACTGCTATAACATCTAGTTGTGAACCTCCTTTTCTTGCTGCAATAGGCAGCGTCAAATGCATATAAATCTCTCTATATGTTACCACTCTGTTTCCCATTCTTATATGTTGATAAATTGTGCATTTTTTCCTTCAAAAGTGATTGAATTTTTCTCACGTTCCCGTTTTTACGCTTTTAGTTAATCTGAATGCAATGAGTTATCAACAATTTAAAGTGTAAGTGGACCTAAGCTTATGTTTACATATGAAACTCTAAATGCATTAAAACCAGTTGGTTTACTAACTTCAGTATCTTTCTTCGCAATGGAGCCAGGAACAACTAAATTTTGGTGCATCGAAAATTTTTTAATTTTTGCGCGAATTGCTTGTTCTTGCGTAAAAACTTTAATTTTAATAGCAAAAATTGATTTTCCAACTGTTTTTAAACTACATTTGATGCTTTAAGTTATCTGTAATTTACAATTTTTAGTGAAGGTGTTTTGAAGTTTTATGTATTTTTGCCTTGCCGCGGAGTGAGAAATGAATTGAATGAATAAGATATCTGTCTAATAAAATTCAGAGAAGTAAGTTTAAATGAAGTGTAGAAAAATATTTGTATAATTTAATAGGTCGTACAAGGAAGACATGCATGCCCACATTAGGTTTTTTTTTTTTTTTTTTTTTTTTTTGATTATGCTGCTGCTATCCGCTTTACCTTAGTTTCCGTTATCTGTGGTAATATCCTTCACATTAATTCGTATAAGCTAAGTTCCATTCAGTTCGTTTTGTTTCTTCTACTACTTTTTTTTGTTTCCATTTTTCCTGTATATAGATGTCTTTTCTTTTTTTTTGCTTTGTTCTTTTCAGAACTTTCTGAAAAGGGGAGAGGGTAAATAAAGAACAGACTCAAAATATACCATTTAAGGTAAATTAATCCATATTCCTTCTTGTCAACAAACGACTACACATACCAGTGGACAGATAAACTGTACAGAGTATTCAAAAATAGTGACCACATGCTACATTTTATTTCTTTATACGTCTTTTTTATAGATCTATCTCCGTACGAAGCTCCTCTCTTCCAAAAAAAAGCAAGCTTTTATGAAGAGATACGAATATTCCGTAATTATAAAACTTAAATTTTTATATATTCTATCTCTAGTAAAACTGTCAATTAATAAAACATTCATTATTCTGTAATTATTAATTACAAAAACATTCCACACTTTTATATGTAAAACCTAAGAAGCTATTTCAGTACGGATTTACTGATTTCTATCACTTTTCAGCGCCTATTGCTGAATGATTTCAACCAAATTTTTGCCAGATTCAACCGGAAATAACAAAAAAAGTTGTTCGTTCTGGTGGTTAATAATTCCATACTAAATAAAACATAACTTTGCGGCTAGCCCCGTGAAATGATAGTTTTTTGTACGTATTTTAATTATACAATTCGTGTTTTACTAACTGAACGTTTTAGTCTACAGGGATCATATACAACGATATGTTTTTTTTTGAAAAAAAATATGTTTTTTTTGTTTGTTTTTTTTCGAAAAAAAAAACATATCGTTGTATATGATCCCTGTAGATTTTGAGAAGTATTTTACCTCTATTATCAAAGTATGTTCATAAAACTTTCTGCCTTACTTTGAAAAGCATAGATGTTGTGAATACATACTTAAGAACATAGTTGTGGCGAGGATCAGGCGAATTGACGCAGGTACAAAGCAATGAAGCAGTTGCGAAATTAAAATACAATAAATTAAATATTGACGTGAAAGAATAATAAAAATATTTAGGAGAATTTGAAATTATCCTCAAATGTTTAAATCTGACGGCCTGTTCTATATATATAAGATATATTATGTTAATTAAACAATTTTTATGATTTGGATCTGCACTACTTTTCGTTAGCTCTCAACAGGATGCAAATGAGATTAAAAACTATTTAAGGCGAGGGTTTGGAATGTTTTAGATGTAGAGCTTTTGTCAGTGACATTTCTATGCTCCATCTCTGCTAGTGGATAATCTGACATTAGCCATTTACTGGCCTACACTAAATCCCTCCATTAAAATATGACCAAGTTTAGTTAGGCCAAACTCAACTTCGTCTTATGCTACAAATCCACTGCATTTTCAGTTTTTTTGTTTAATACTTTTATAAGCCTTCACAGAACTTTGCCGTACTTACACTTAACTAAGCTTTAAGTTGCTTAGCAGTCTAATAGTATATTAAGGACATTTTAGTTAGTACAGCACAGATAAGAACCTATATATATATATATACTATATATGAAATCAATATTTAAGAATTACAGCCTCAGCCACTAATACAAATTATTACCTCATATTTAGTAACAGCATTTTAGTGTGATACAGCCAATTTAAAACCAGTATACGGGAAATGCATCTTAGCGTAAACGTTTATAAATATAACTAATTTTCCTTTCCATTTACCGCTTTGATATTTTTCTTTTGTATTTCTTCAAAGAATTTCTTTGCTACGATCGAATTCAATAAACATAGTCATTGTTTTTCTTACCGTCATGGCAACAAAAATTCGTTTAGTTGTTTAATGTTGCAAACAATATGACAGAAGATATAACTCTGACATAAAATGTTTACTATTATCAATATATTTTCAGTTAAATTCAGTATACACTTTCAAGGTTTTAGAGAAATATATTGAATTAATATACTGTTTCTCTCACAGGAAAGAGATAAGAACTTTCTCAAAATACCTGCATTAGAATAAAGGGCAACGAAAATTCTGAAAAATACCGGCGTCATGTTTTTTAGTTTACTAAAAATATTGTGCAAGAGAGTAAAACTCCAACATTGTTCAATATATTGTAGATTTGCCCATGAGTTTGGTGTATCATCTCCTGTTAGGTTATGCGCCAGAAAATCCACCACGTAAACCGCAGGTTTGGATACTACGCAGACGTCACTAAACATATAAATAACATATAATAAACTCGAACTAACGAGATTTACAATGAAATACTGATTCACAAGCACAAAAGTCTTTCTGTATAGCAAATGCAGATTCAAACGAAGATGCTTAGCTCATATACCCCCTCCCCGCCCCATGTTAACAAGGAATCTAGGTATGTGTGAACTATCCAAGATCATCAGTTAAATTGCACAGAAAATTATAAAGGCCAAAAAGTAGTTCAGATTTTAGAAAATACTTCGTGCATATCTCAAAAGTGAATAAACGTAGGTATACTAAATGTGCTTAATGTGATTTTTCAGCTCACACGTGCACATACATACAACCAGATGTGTTTGCTTTCCGGATGCAAATTTATTTTGATCTCTCACCAGGCATTATATGACAAGAGCACTTTATATGACTGAGTTTAGATTTGGTTTATTTAATCACGGAAAAGCACTCGAGGGCTACCTGCTTAAGGGAAGGGATGCCTTCATGGAGGACTTTCTACACGGAGGAAACTGGCTCATTACAAGGGAAACTGGCTCGTTACACGTCGGAAAAACTTGTAAAATGCTCAAGCAGTCAGCTCGTTCGCGCGATTCGAACTCCGGATCGAACTACCAGTGTTCAGCGCCTTTACCATTCGGCCGCTGGTGGGGCCCTGATTGAATTTAGAAGTGCTTGGACTTAAGTATGATCCTATTTTACACGTTGGTTTGTTATATTTGTACCTTTTTCTTCAAGTTCTTTTTGAAATTCAACAGTATTTCCTTTTTCTTGTTACAACATTATCATTTCTAATAACTAAACAATAGAACTTTTTTTAGCACAAAAGATTCCGTTAGTCATTGTACCACTGATGATTAGGCTTTCTCGAACATCCAGTTAGCAGAAGCTGGCTGCGAAATCAATAAGCTCGGTTTTGAATCAATAATAGAGTATGGACGTGTTTGAAAGATATTTTTATTGGATACCAGTGCATAAAATCCGACATTCAAAAAGACCCCGACTTTTGAATATCCAGACCACTGAATTCCATGATAGGGGGTGTTCTTGGTAAAAGTTCAGGTAGAAACGGGCAAATCATTCTACAACCAATGGTTTTTAAGGTCTATTACCAAAGGCAGAAAAATCCTGATCTACCCATGATTACGTACGAGTCCGTCCATACACTGGACCTAGGATTAGCTATAATAACAACTGTATTATTAAGTCGTCATATTTATTATTGAAGCAGTTATAGGAATAAATGAATGTTACAGTTAACTCCTAAAAGATTTAACGACAAGCTAAAGTTATTCAAATGTATAAAAACGGAAAGCAAAATCGTATAAAATAGAATTTTGGTGATAAACCAGTTGTTTAATAGTCAAAAACGCAAAGGCTAGGCTTTTAATTTAATGCTTATATTTTAAAAACTCAAAGGTATTATAGAAAATAAACTATGTTAATATTTTGTAGAATATAACAAAATGCGCCGCAAAGGAAATGACAGAAAAATCTAAAGTTCGAAAGATATTATTCAATACAGCTCACCAAGTTTTCAAATAGAAGAAAGAAAACTCAGAAGAAAGACGACATTCATCACAACCAGCTGTGCGTATTCTCGAGAAAACTCAGGATACCGGAACTTCTTCTTCATATCATACAGAGAATTCAGACCTACTTTTTTAAAGACAGAGGGTCTGGAATTGGCGTGGTTCCCATGGCAATGAACAGAAGCAACTGGGTTTCCCCGTTTGAAATGCAGCCAACGCTCCTTAGCTTCAATTCAGTAACCATCGATTTTGTGATAAAGTTTTTTCCCTATTGTGACTACATGATGATTCAATATGGGGAAAAACAATCAAACAAAGCTGTCATGTTATGTTATAATGCTTGAGATATTATAAAACTGGAGTCATGTTACGTCATTATGCCTGATCTATTGCAAAAATAAACTTGAACTTGTGTATTTCGCAAAAGTAAATTATCGTAGAAGTTGAATATTTCAAATTAAATGCTCTAAACTTGGATAATATTTTCAAACCCATTTTCTTTGTTTAATCTGAGGCAGTTCTTTAAGTCTATGATTATGAGAACGATTATAACAATATTTTTTTTAAATAATCTGATTAAAGTTAACAGAATTTTAGAACTTAGTATTCAATAACATATAACATAATTACTAACACAATCAATAATATTAAAATACATTAAATTAATTCAGTAATTTATTATATAACAACACATAGTATATATTATAATACAATAAAAATTTTGGAAGTATTATATCATTAATTGTACTACCTTTATTTAATTAATTTTATTAATAAGACATTATTTTATGAATAATTCGCTCTATATTTATAGTTAGATTATTTAGCATATTATCGGCAATATAATAATATAATAAACGAATGTTAATAATCATGTACTTAAATACCATTTTGCAGTTACAATCATGTACTTAAATACTGTTTTGCAATTACAATCATGTACTTAAATACTGTTTTGCAATTACAATCATGTACTTAAATACTGTTTTGCAATTACAATCATGTACTTAAATACTGTTTTGCAATTACAATCATGTACTTAAATACTGTTTTGCAATTACAATCATGTACTTAAATACTGTTTTGCAATTACAATCATGTACTTAAATACTGTTTTGCAATTACAATCATGTACTTAAATACCGTTTTACATTGTGTAGTTAGATTAACTAGACAAATATTTACTATTACTATTTAATTTATTACTAATATATATATATGTAAATTATAAGCAGAACAAAAATTTTCTAGACCAAATAAGGTCACAAAACATTCGAAAAAGCGAAAAATCCACTTAATTGTCTTACTTTTTTCCAAATTAAATGCATAGTTATTGCAATAGAAATCATTAATATCATGCAAATGATAATTATTAATGCAAACGATAATTCAAAAATAATAATCAAAATATAAATTCTTTACTGAAGGGAAAGAATGGAACTATTCTCAAGAACAAAAATTCATACATAGAACATCTCGAGGTGAACCAAAAGCTTAAGAGAAAATATTTTATCAAAGTTAAGATTCAAGTCACAGATTCCTTATGTGGGAAAAAACTGATATAACCTCACTGCAGTTCTTAAATTTTTATTCAGAAAATAACACTTATTATGGCTATCCAACGGCTTATGGAATGAACAAGGATCAATAAGTTTGTATGGCAATTCGTAATTATTTTCCATTGATTACGGTCGTTCAAAACTGGTAAATTACGGTCGTTCAAAACTGTTAATACCTTTCTAGGACATCACGTATTCTTTCAAGCGGATCAAAGTAACAGGTGAAAAAAACTTTACTAATTTAAAGCAAATTATCGAGGCCATCATAATACTTTCTTATTACAGACACGAACTAAAATTAGAAGTGATTGAAGAAGATAACGAAAAATAATAAATTTATTCTCCTATAATATGATGATATATTGAGAAATGTTAATTTTTAATTCAATATGAACCCAAGAACAAAGTAACTTTAAACTACATAACAAAAAACATTCGACTTTTATTTGACATAATTCCAAATGAAGGGGTTTAATGAGTTTTGAAAGATAAACAACAATCTCTTCCTATTCCAGAAGCGTATTGTCATTTGAAATTAATGAAAAGCAAACGCTTACCAGTTATTAAACTTAAATAAATAATTAAATTTTGAAAATGTAATAAGTTCATTAGTTTCACTCAAGTATTTAGATTCATTACGGAGGCGCCAGTGCAGGATTCAACACTACGTAGAAGGAATTCTATAAACAAAGAATGATTTTTAGGGATCAATCTGAGTTGTAGAGGGAGAGAAATGGAAATGAAATACATTTCTTAATTCAAGAGCGAAGATAAAATAATGAATTTCAAATCTTTATTTATAATATTATAATTTATTTATATAAATAAAATGCATAAAAGTAATGCACAAAGCATTCGAAGACCTATCAAAATATTGTAAATTAATTAGTATCTTTCATTTTTGCCCTTGTTTAATGATGTGGTCAATTCAGAATAGCATTAGATCAGTTTAAGTGCTTATTTAATGTATTTATTTATTATAATAAACACGCAGTGTAATTTAATTCATGACACACAGTGTCATCATAATACACTATTTCTGAAAAGCAATTTGTTTTTAACAGCCGAATTCTAAAGACGGCAATTCCGAAAACGTGTTACCAACGTACGGCAAAGAATAGAGGTAATTTATTTATGTGAGGCGTGAAAGAAAACAAGCCTGAAGAAGCTCAGATCTATTTGTTTTCGTTTATTTTAAACAAATCTATTTACATAGTTTATTTAACAGTTTTCATCATTTGATATATATTTTTCACCATTCCTTTCTTAGTTACAACTATTCCAATTTTAATTTTACTTACAAATATTGTTTAACAACATAACGAATTTTAATATAACTATTTGTAAAAAAAGGGGATCCTATTCCAGAAGCATACTGTAATTTGAAATTAATAAAATTATCTTTACAGAAAGCAGTTTTTTAAAAAAGTGAAAGACAGACGAACAATTATTTTTAATTTCAGGGAAAAAAATGATAGAGGAAGGAAAAGAATAATTTACTAAGTTTCCAATTAGAACAGACAGAAACACTTTCAGGTAATTTTCTCTCAGTATTTAACAGAATTTGTGAAACACCTTTTCCACTAATTTGCTCGTTGGGCTTAATGTGATGCTTGAGAGGCCTTCTGTGTTTGTGGTAAACATACATTCTTGTTCTGCTAATCTTTTATGACAATATATCTAATACCTAACAACTAAAAAAGACTGACAGTGCAAGCTTATTGCGTCATAGCTAATTAATTTCTTAACAAATAATGGCTTTCTCCCAGAAAAGCTATTATTACTCATACTAAATCCAAACGCAATGCACCATGGGTAGCTCAAACGATTTTTTCCGATAATGGAAGGACGGTATTGTCTTCAACGATTATTATTTCGTAGAAAGTTTTCTTCTTCATATAATATAGAAGAAAATTATATCTCCAGTTCTTCTGCTTAAATGGGAAAATACAATTTGTGTTTCCTTCTTCCAATTGATTTCATATTGCATAAACAAACATCAGTTTCTAGCTTAATGGAGTAACTCTCCTTACAGATCGATAAGTCAGGAGGAGGCCTCAGTATCTCAAATGGAAAACAAGGAGTATTAATGATGCATTACAAACAAACATTTATTTTCAAAAATGACACATTTGCTAGAATTAAATCTAGATTTTTTTTAGAATGCCTCTACAACTGGACTTGGACTCATAAACTTCGAACAATGAAATCAGACATCTTTAAAGAAGTCATAAGTGTACTTCAATCAACATAATTCGAGTTCTACTGTCTAATTAATTATAAAATACACTCGTTTCCAAATTTATTTTTACATATCTAAAAATAATGAGATTTCATAAATTGTGCAATCTATGTGATCCATATTTGCAGGGAATGTGTGAAAGACGAATCTAATTAGCTTTATCCAATCAAAATTTATCAAACGGTTTCTGATAATCAAATCAAGGCGCACGTCAATCAAGCGTTTTGTGCATAGTGAATGTTTGAGTGAATTTCTGCAATACAGCATTTCATATTAGTGTGTCAAGCCTCAAAACGGTTTCTTATGGCTCCGAAATATCATTTAGAAGAATCTGCTATGTAGCGAGTCATCGGTCGTTCAGAAGCAAGGCAGATAACCATGGAAGCAGTGAGATGTGTGAGTATTTCAAGACAGAGAGAACGTCTATGCTATGAAAAAATTTCAAAATTCTGGAACAAGAAGCCTAGAAAAGGTTGTAAACGAAATAATAATCTTTCCTCAACATGGAACTGGCAGTACTTGCTCGTTGTAACAGCAAGTCTATTGCTCGACAGTTAAATCTTTTACATCGAAGTCGCTTAAAATACCCGACCACTAAGACGTCGACAGGTCGCCTTTTGTTGAACGTCTGAATTATTTTATTCCTGGTGAATTCCATCACGTTAGTGTATGGCTCATTGCTTCTGGATGTTGTTAAATGATGTGCAAATCATTCTTTTGAAGCGAATAAAAGTACTTCTGTTATTTGCATGCACCTTGCACCTTTGTTTAGCGTCAACGTTTAGTTATTGATACCTGAAGTTGCAACCCTGTCCTAAGGGAAAACGGCACACAGTAGTGAAAGCGTTTGATGATCCCAAGAGAGAAGTTTTGGTTTTGCTTAGGTAGGTTATTGATAGCGCTGTAGCTCTCTACTTGGCATGGGGAAGGAAATCCATTCCAACAAAAATACATATATACGGGTGTTTCAGATGCTTGAGTGAAACAGATTTTAGCCTCTACCGATGCGAAAGAGTTAAGTTCAGAACTTGGATCCGTTATTAGAACTGTTATATTACAGCAAATTTTATGCAGAAGACTTACTGAAAAAGATCTTTATGTTAGAAAATCAAGGGTATGACTTTGTCTGTCTTCAGGTCATAAAACGGACCGCTTTATTTGGTTCAAAAATCATGAGGACGTTTAACCTTACAGGCTATGACACTGCCTCTGCGCAAAGCTAATCATGAGGACTGGAATGAACATTAATAGTCCAATCTTCTCCTTTCTGATGAGTCGAGGTGTAGTCTAACACCAAATTCTAAAAGTTATATCTGAAGCGTTTCAGGAATGAAGTCTGTTTTCGAATACCATAGAATGTGATCATTTCGGAAATGCAGGTGTGAAGGTTGGGGGGGGATAATGATCGATGGACGTACGCCCGTACGTGTTTTCAGCAGAGGATCGGTAACCGGCAGAGAGATCGGGATGAGCTCTTACAGTCTTATGGTAAGACTTTCAGGAACGATTATAGATCTTACTTAAGAGCGATAATGCTCGTCCACATCTAGTAAACCTCATTGACGAATTCTTTGAAAGTAAAGGCATAGAGTGAATAACGCAGCCACCAAAATTTTCTAATCTTAACCCAATAGAGAATTTAAGAACTACATTGGAAACGCAGTTGCACGAAGACATCATCTAACTAGAGATGTAAATTCTATGAAGAACGCATTGCTGGAGAAGTGGAACTTAATTTCCCAATTTATTGTTAACAATGTTATTGCCAGCATGAAAGCACGTAGTGATACATGTGTACAAGTCAGAGAAAATCACAGTCATATTAAATTCCTAAGTTTTAATTTTTTTCTGAACTCTCCTTGTAACATATTATTAGATTTTATTGTTTCATTCTACAGTTTGATATCCTATGTAATGCTCTTAATGTTTTCTTTCGTATTTATGTGTTATGTTATTACATATTCCACACATAAAATTAGAATTCATAGTTTACAAGAAATCCGTGATTTAATGCATGCAAAGATAATTCTGGACATGAGTGTATTGCTGGTTATATGATTTTCCCTCACGGAATGGTGTGATGTATTATGTACTGATTTCTCAGACAGAGAACGATGACGCAAAAAGAATACTCAAAATTTATTCTAATGCATCTCCTATCAATATCTATGCTGCTCCATTAAAATTGATCAATGACGACCAAATAACAAAGGTTATAGCTATAGATGCGATTAAAAACTTGTCCTGTAATTGACTTTTAAACTTAGGATTTTAAAAATACAGTGAAATTTTGCATCACGAATTTAGTTCGCTTCTGAAGGCCGTCATCCGAAATATTTGCAAACCGAAAGTATTCTCCCCATTTGCATTAAGGTAAACTGGAGTAATCCGTTCCCGGACTGAAAATAACTGCCGATTTAAACTTTATAACAGTACGCTGTGCACAGTCTTACAACATGAAAAGCATTAAATCTAAGATAAAAAAGATAAACACAATATTAAACGGATGACAAAAACGAACTATAATTTAGCTCCTCTGCACCCCTAACGAAAGAGAATAGAAGACATTACAAATGGAAAATGATTAGAAAGAGAGATGTAATTGTTTGGATGAGGGATCCGTTTCCATAAGAACGTGGAGTAACTATTTTCTGAGGCACCTTCTTTCATCTTTGTTTTTTTATCTCTTAGCACCAATCCAATCTTCTTAAGAATCACTAGATCTCTGTTTTACTTATTAATTTGTTCAATATGATTTGTTGTCTACGTTTTTAAAATGCTTCTAAGGAGAGACATGGAACTATCATTGAAAATACTGTATTGTTACATGCTACTGCTTTATCAGGGCTATTATATTACGTGAAACGTTGCACCTAATCTCATTTTGAGGATCAAAGAACTAAATTCATCCCACCTTTATTCCTATTCCTCTGAAGACACTTCCTTTACAATTACCTATTGTTGCGGCTTCTGGGGGTGTTTAAATTTTTCTTGTTGAACTCACTTTTTTCTAGTCCTCTAATAGCTCTTAGATGTCTTCATTGTTACTTTTCAAACATGCGATTTTGCGTAGCGATCCAGTACTATAGATAACAAAAAAATCCTGAGCGTCAAAATCTCTGGCAACAACACAATCCGGTCATAATGTCTTCAGGGCCAGATGCTTGGACCTGTAAGTCACTTGCTTGTAAGACCCCGTTAGTGAGAGTTAAGCAATGGAAAATATTAAAATATCTGTTATAGAAGTCTTTGAGTATTAGTTCTGAGTTGCAGGATGCTTTAAATGGAAAACCATTTATTAGCGACTTTTAGCTTTCGTAACTCGAGACCGCTTTCATCATCCGAGACGTTTTTGTTGATATAACGTTTTCTAGAATCGAATTTGTCCGTGCTACGAAGTTTCACTGTACGGATGTTAACGTTTTGTTATAATCTAATTCTAGTGTCAATAGACTTTAGTTACTATTTGTAGTAAGGAATTCATTAAACGTTCTCAAATTTTTCTGCCAGCAGTTTTAAAACGATTTCAGTTTCTATTTTTTTAACTGAGAATATTTGACAATATCACATCAGTTAGGCCTTTCTATATTCGATTTGATAATGTTCTTAAGTAAAAAAGGTTGCCTAACAGAGCAAAGTACTGCTGAATATCCGTAGATCCTTTCTTAAAAACAAATTTTCAAAGATCAGAATTTTGGTTTGTGGTATCACCCAAAAGACACACAATTCACTATTTCAGGTCTTTTTTATGAAAAGGGGAAATGGATGATAAATCGAACAATGGTATTATTTGATAAAAATACATGGGCCTTGATAATTAAATTGGCAGGCAGGCTATGGCTCGTGCGCTTTCATTTGCTCATGGTCCATATACCAGTTGTGGATGAATATTGCCGAAAAAGTATTTTTTGGAACATTTTGTAGGCAGGTTCTTTGCAAGGTGCGATATAGCTTTTATGATGATGCTTATATGATATTTTCCCTTGCGGTAGCCCTGTTGTTTGTCAGACGTGATGGGGAAGAAGCATTTCTCCGCGGTAGATATATATTTTTTTAATTTACAATTTAAAATAGCATTTTAGTTGCTTCATTTTATATTTTTAAATTTAAAAATCCCCAGATGACGAACACAGTGTCACGACGGTCCTACATGCTGGTAAACCATTGAAATATAAAACGCAGACGTAAATTTCAAGGAATATAAATAAAAAAAAACATCGTTAATTAATCAAACAATTTTATCGATTTTAAACTTCGCATACTTGTTTATTTTTATTACAAAAACTATGTTATACACACTGTGTTGTAGGAATAGTTATTAATTAAAATTTAGTTATTAATTATCGACTAAATCTCGAACGTTCCTTTGCGATTATTTCATCCAAATTAGGTTCCAACTCACTTGCAGATCAATAATATCGAAAGTGGATTTCCTTATTCAAGAGCTATATTCTTCGACGTATGCATATACTTTCTAAGTTATTTCTAGTGTTCTCAGCTTAGGTTGACCGCTAGTATAGTCACATGTGTATATATAACAACAGATGAGCCCTCGTACTGCTGATTTCGCTAATTTGTGTACAAAATCGGTTAGGAAAGGAAATTTCATAACAAGATAGTATTAAGCAAGTAAAAGGACCGTTTTTGGTCCGTGGGGCAGCTTTTATCACTACTGCTCATGGATAATTTAAATCTGACCAAGTACCACTTGCATCGAACTGACCCACAAGTAGTTGTGATAGTTTGGTTTGAAGAATTTTCTGTTGTGCTATTCAGATGAGACAATAAAAATCGAGTTGTCGGACGTAATTCCTGATTTTGGATTTCTAATATTCACACTAATGTTTATTTCACACTATTAACTTAATGATAAATTTAAAAACTTTAATGATAAATTCAAAAATTACTTTTACTGCTTTTATAAATTACTTCAGTTTCCATAAAATAATGCAGAAAGCAGTTTTAATTGCACTTTCAGTATCGACCTTTACTTCAAGCAAGAAGTTAAAATTTTGAATCATGTAACTTGTTTAAAAATTCTTTTAATGGATGTCTTTAATCTCGGGTAAACATTCTGTCTGTCGTAAAACATTTACGACGTTGTTTTTAATCTAATCATGACAAAAGTATATGTATTCAGAAAAAGATGGGTTTTTATTCGATTCTATCTCTTTCATCTATTTTGCTTAAAAATAATAAATCTTGCTCAGTTTCTGCTTTCCATATGCTCCGTAAAACTTTATGTTGATTGATTCTTAAAACTTTACATTGATGTTTTCAAGTTTCATACACCTCTAAAACTCTGACTAAACTTCAAAAGAATAATCGACAAAATTTCATTTTACTTTTTACATCCACATTTAATTTAAAAAATGCTGCATAATTTGAAAATATTAAAAATATTAGTTTAAACTGTTAATTCAAATAGAATTATTTGGTTAGAATACATTTATTTGAGGAATTAAATAAAACTAAAAAGCAATATTTATTATGCTCTTCCTCGTCATATTAAAAAAACTCTTAATCCCCAGTTCTTGTAATTACTGTTGTATATTCTAGATTTTATAAGGAACAAACAATTTCATTTAAGCTTGAAATTATCCTCGAACTACTTTCACAATGCCTTTAAAATAAAACTGAAACTAATCTGAAAATCTGAAAACGTGAATGAAAAATAAAATGCGTGTAAAAGGACGCCTAAAAGTAAGCAAACCTAGAGCAAAAAAGGCATGCCAAATTAAAAATTTTCCAGCTTTAAGAAGAATTAAAAAGATTTACCTGATAACAACTGATGATGAAATACTGTAGTCTTGAATGAAGCAATTTCTACCTATGATGGAAAACTAATGCGAAATTTCAAGCTAAATCCCCTAATTAATCAGAATTGAACCTTATTTTGCTGACATTTGAAATATTAAACTAGTTTTCTGGAAAATGAAAGTCATTCCGCATATAACAAAACGAATTCAAGTTAAGTCAGTTATTATGAAATCTTCTTCATCGATCTGTCTAAAGTTTATTCAAGGTCTAGCAGTATTTTAGAATTAAGATTCTCATTTTTGATACAGTATTATCTTCCTGTTTTCCAGAATTCAGTCTACTAGTATATCGACCTTTATCGGTAACCTTCTGCAATCTTATTTGTTATACTGTTACCTTAATTTTCCTTTGGGCTATACGCTTTAAACGCACAGAAAACAACTGGGAAAGTACGTGAGGTCGTTTAACGGAGGAGAAACTTTGTTTTTAACCACTATCGTGACAATTGTGGGGAATCTTTCCTCGCACGCAGATGTAACCCAATTACCACTCAGGAACTGCCAATTAAAATGTTAGCTCGTGTTCTGAATACTCTTCTTAGCTAAGAAATATAGACGACAAATTGAAAACTCAGGGTTGGGGAAATTCTTGCGGTATAATTTCTAGCGTTTTGTGCGTTGCATCAAGGATGCGAAATAAAGCATGATAAGTTCTTAAAGTTATTCTCAAGATAACGCAACTGAAAGTATTAGAAAATTACTATTTTTCCTATATACCAGGATTTAGGTTCTGTAACATAATTTAGAATGTAAAACTTGTAGAGACATTATGTATTTTTTTGAAAGCAGGAGAGATGAAAGATGAGCAATGCCCTTGCCGGGACTCGAATCACGGACCTCTCAAATACGCGGCGAACGTGCTGACCACTACACCATAAAGTCATGCTAAGAAGGCGGGAGAAATACCTTATAAACTTACTTCATGTATTTAAAACTCATCTTGATTATTTATGTTTTACTTAAATTCGTTATTTACAGCTCCAGTTGTTTGACTTTTGATATAAAATTAGCATCTGTCAAACATTTTATAGAGAAAGCACTCCACAGGAATAATATACATTAAATTATTATGAAACCAATCATTATACAGTTAGTTTATTACTAATACACATTTAATAATATTAGAGAAAATTAATGTGAAATTAAATATTATGAAAATGAATTTTACGATGTTCTCTTGATCTTATTTTTGGAAACATTTAAGACATAAACGCTGTAAAGCCGCTAAATTCTTTCAACTTTTTAGAAAGTATCCGTTCTCGATAAACTTTGACATAATTTAGAATGATAACTTCCATTTTAATCTTTAACATTTTACAGCATGCTGTAACCTGGTTTGGTGTTAATTATAAATAGATAGTGAATTTTCCTCTAAAAGAAGCTAGAAAGCTAAATAAAAAGCTCCTATAAACTCGCAGATAAGATGGAAATATTGCACATATTTCAGAGCAATTAATAAAAAAATCTTCTAATTACTAGCAATTCTATTAAAAAAAGAAGGATAATTTATACACTAACGTGCGACAACAACTTGCCATCGGAGCTCGATATGAATGCGCCAGGTTTAAATTCCTGGGGATACTGATCATGTACAAGGATAAATGCAACTATATGATAAAAAATCAGAATAGTAACAAAAAAAAAAACTTTTTCTTAGAAACTTGTTTTTAAGTGTAACGCAAACGATAACTTTACATCGAGATAAGTAGGCTTTAGAAAAATACTTATTATGTACAATTACAGAGAAAAAAATTCATAAAAATTATCAAGCAGGTGTATAATAAATCAGAAGAAAAGATATATTATGAATTCAGTCGATTAGAAACATTCATTATTAAATGAAGCGTAGACGATTATTTTGCATTAAAGTGCTTAATTTCATTTTTAATTACTCTCTATAACGGAGAGGCCCACCAGCGGCGGAGAGGTAAAAGTCGCTGAAAAAGTGTAGTTCGTTCTGATGCTCGAATCCCGGCGAACGCGCTGGCTGCATGGGCCCATGTGTAACATGTATACGAGCCATTTTCCCTTAGAAAGCCCTCCCCGTAGACATCCCTCCTAATAAACCCATAGCCCTATAGTGTACGTTGCCCTATAATGTGTAAATAAACCAAACCAATTAATAACGAAGAAATTGCTTATAAAATTATAATACATCTACTGTTATTGAAATAAATGAGATTTTTTATTATGTTCAAAGGAATGAGATTTGCTATACATTAAAAAAAATACAGACTATTATTAAAAAGTAAAATAAAAACATATATTATTAAGTAATGTATGGTTTGGAAAGTGTGAGAGACAGACTTTTCACAGCCCTTAGAACACCAACGGCATTCTATAGATGAAAGAAAGTCATCGCGGATACGTCTTGCTTTGTCTAGAGCAATTTTTGCTTCCTTGTATGAAGTAAAAAGGAAGTATTGTAATCGCGAAAAATTTCGGGCATCATATTTCGACGAAAATATCTATTTTGACCGCTATCGAATCCAATTTAACGATGTTTTTGAGTGACATTCTACGTAAGAACAGAGTAAATGACTATTTTCCTCCCCCAAAATTATAAAACTGATTTAAAATGGATTCTAAAGAGATTTTTTCGTGGCGTCTGTGCGTACGTACGTATGTAGGTAGGTATCTCGCATAACTCAAAAACGAGTAGCCTCAGAACGTTGAAATTTTGTATATAGGGCTGTTATAACATACAGATGTGCACCTCGCATTTTCCTTGCAATCGGCCTCACCAAATGTATATAAATATATGTACATATATGCATATGTATATATATATGTATATATATCCACTCTGTTACTCGGCTCAGTGATATCAGTTTCTTTTGTTGTTCTTATCTTTCGGTTAAGTTTTTATGCCCTTATTTAACCTGCATGCAATAATTATGGAATTATCAACAATTTAAAAGTTTTTTTAAGTGCGGTTAAGCCTAATTTTTGGTTATGATAGCGGACATATTTGTTTACATTTGAAGCTTAGCAGAATAGTGGATTTGTTGCCAATCTAGAGAAATTAAGCTTTGCAAACAACAAAGTAAAGTTTTCTTTTATTATTGCGAATTAAATTATGCTTGATTCATTCTGGAGTTATCATTTAAGTTATTAGCTGGTTTTTGCGCAAAAAATAGTAATATTAATTGTAAAAATTGTTTTAACTGTACTTGGTGTTTTATGTTTTTTATATCTTTCAAATTTTAATGAAAATATTTTGAATTTCTATGTATTTTTGCCATATCGCGAAGTGAGAACTGAATTAATTAGTAGCGCATGCGCATTAGGTAAGCGGCGCTCAATCGTCCGTAAAAAACTGTTTCTTTTTTATTTGTTTAATTTCTTTTATATATCGTTTTAGATTTATTATAGTATTTGAGTAGAACTTGCGGTAATTCTTCAAATACTATAATTTTTGCTCACTTTGAGTTATAAAATTAAAGAGATGTAACGCTGTTAAGTGAACCTAGAGCAGAAGTGTGGCTATGGTAAATAAATATAGGGAACTTTAAAGAGTGCATTTATTCTATTGTGGTTTATGCCCTATCGACGAAGTAGATATAATTCAAAATTCCTTAACTGTCAATCAATATGTTTAAATGAAACTCAGGAAAATTGCGTATAATTTAATATTCCGTACAAGGAAGTCATGCGATGAACCATCACATTTTTTTTAATCCAATGGCGGGCACTTGCCTATTCAGCATTGGCCACTCGTAAGGCCAGAAGTGGTGGCCATTTTATTTTGGAGGCTCCTAATAGGAGGCCACCGTTGCCTCCCCGAATGGACAGACAGCTACAACTATGCCTTTTCCGAGATCCGCACCCGGCACTACGGTTCTGCAGTAGGTTCCTCTAACCGCTATACCGTCTGGGAGGCTCTTCAGCAAAGTGATGGCACGATGTCACAAAATGGTCTAAGCGGCATCAAGCAGTAACACTTTTTCTCGCCGTCCAACCTCGTGGTGTAGCCGTTAGCGTCGCTGACTGTCGTGCCGAAGGACCCGGGTTCGAATCCCGGAGAAGGCATGGCTCTTTGTAAATGTATAGTGTCCGTGCTGCATGGGAAGCACTCCAAACATGCGTAAAGCTGAAAGTCCTCTCGAGAGGCTGCAACACCTGAAACAGGACATCAACGCTTTTTCTCAATGTGCAGCTGCAACAGCTACCGATGCATCTACGATGGGGCCTTCTCGCTTGAGAACCTTTTTGTTTAATATATTCTAGATTTTTTTATTTAATCATCTCAGAAACTTCAAACGATGAGCAAAAAAGTATTAGTTATTCGACCAATTCCGTCTATATCTATAAAAGGCAAATTCGGATACAAAAAGGGGTTTCAGGAGAATGATACTGCATTGCTAGAAATGGCCAGGCAATAACCCTGATCTACATCAAAATAAATAACCTTTGGAGCTCATCTAAAGCACGTGTTAAGTAGAAGGAACCTTAGAATGAAGTACAACTAACAGAAACCATTATACATTCATATCCTATTACAACATTTGAAGAATTAAAATCATTGATTCACTTCAAAGAACGTCGTTGGTAGACTATAATTGCAACAAAAGTGTTTCTAATACAGTACTAAGAAAATTATAAGAAACAAAGGAATTTTACTTTCTTACATAAGTGTTTCTTGTGTGTGTTTTTGAAGAATGTTTTAATTAATTTAATTTAAAATTCAGTTAACTAGCTCACAAAGAAACACAAATAACACATCCAATAAAGCTGAATTTAGAAAACATTCAAATTATAATGCGCAGGCAAAAGAAAAGTTATTCTTATATTTATCTATACAGTTGTCGATAAAGTAACTTGTATTTGCTGATTTATTTATGCAGTTATCAGATTGCATCACAATGCTCAAATACCAAAAATTTCTTTTTAGAACAATGGTAACAGCTTATAACATCATTTCTGATTATAGGTGTTACGTACCTTCTTAAAAACTGTTTTTATGAATGCAGTTGAATATACATCTTATCGAGCATACTAAAAATAATATTTTCTGCATAAGCATGTTTTGAAGAATGCTTACTAGAAATGCATAGAATGTAAATTTATAAGCAATAAAAAAACAAAATAAAAAATAAAAAATTTTTACTGCAATTTATAAGCAGTAAAAAAGCATCTGCATATTTCTGCCACTTAATAACTTTAGTTTTCAATTTATAAGCAGTAAAAGAGCAACTATATTTCTGTCCTTTACTAACTTTCCAAATGACGTTTTAGTTTTCTATTTATTCTGAAATTTATCAGAAATATTCGTTACATAATATTTGTATTATTAAAGTTTGGATTAATTGTAAAGCAAAGAAGCAAATGACCTCAAAATGAACCTTTTCAGCACCTTAAGCTCAATTTTAAAGTACCTTACTGTCTGTTATGTTTCTAACATTTATTCTCAAACATTTAATTTTGTACGAATTGTTTTTCAATGCTTTTGCATTGTATACTTTGAGATATCAAAATGGGTCATTTTGTCTTGTTACAAAACTTAAATAAAGTTTTAAATACATTCAATATTCAAAATCTTCTCCGGGATTTTTATTAACCTTCCGAGCGTTACGGGTTTAGCTCTAAAATTTTGAAGTTCGTCAAAATGTCATGAATAGTCTTTTCTTGATTATAATTAACAAACGACTCTCTCACTTTGTACATTGATTCCGTTTCCTCCAATACATATCCAACCCGAAATCGGATACGTTAAAAGCTGGCAGAAAATTTCTTAATGTAATGAATAAGAATGCCACTCTCCTGTATGGAATTTCACGTCCACAACGCTGAAAGGGAACACTAAATGCGCTCCAGAATTAATAAATCGAGACAAAATTATAAAATTAAATTTTTGTTTATTTTCTCAATAGCTTGACTGGTTAAGCACATCATCCCAGCACGATCCATTTATTTCATTCTTCCAATTGTTCAGACGCTTCTGTAGAACATTCGATGATCCTATCATTACACGAGCTCACCAGCGGCCGAGCTGAACACCGGTAATTTTGTTTGAGGCTCGAATCCATGAATAAGCTGCCTGAATGGACGTTTTTATGCTTCCCCCCTATGTGTAACGTGTATACGAGCCAGTTTCCCTTAGAAAGTCCTCCACGAAGGTATTTCTTCCCTTAGGCAGATAACTCTCGACTACTTTGCCATAATCAAATAAACCAAACCAAACCATTCCCACACAGGATTCATATGTTTAAATATGAAACTATTTTGTATATACATGCTTATCAGTACTGGTTTTCTTATTATTTAGCCTTATAGGATCCTTATTTAGCCTTATATTTAAAAAGAAAGCTTTGAACTAACAAGTCGATATAATGTTCAATGAACGTTGCTCTTTCGAAGAATGGACTTCATGCGTGGAGATTGTAATTGCAATTGTAGACAACTGGCTAATTAAAATCTGACTTGAAGAGTTGGTGGTAAAGGCAGAGGCTCTCGAAAACGTTGGGAGTTTTTTTCTTTCATCACAACTGGAATACTGTAGAGCAAAATTTATACTATCACCATAGGAGCCCAAGATTTATGACCAACAACTAATCCATTGCTTCTTCTTCCAATATTATTCATGGTATCGACTAGGAGTAAAAGATGCAGACATCTTAGTTGTAATGTGCTTTAGCATTTCTGAAAGTTTTAATCAATTTTAATCGTAATCTGGTTTTGCAATTTGAATTTTCTGCTTTTTTGTTTTAAATTTTGTGCTTTTGGATTTACGAATCTGAACTCATATATTTGCATTTAAAAATTTATATTTTCTTGTACTAAACCTGATCTTTGCATAAGTAACAAAATACAAATTTCAATCCTTTTATCAAACTACTTTTTGACAACTGAAATATTTCCACGAAGTATTGTTAATCTTTAGGAAAAATTCGTAATCTGAATATAGATTGTGATGAAATGTGTTGAATAATAAAATAAATTATCAAGTAGCATAAAAGTGAGACATACTGTTGACATTAGAAACCTTTTACTGTTGTTATCTTTCGCTTTCATCTTACATTACGCTATAGCAACATTATACTGCATCTTTGTTCACTTCCATTAAACATTTATGTAAGGTGGCAAATTCTCAGATTTAAGATTTCTTACTAATCTATAATATAAAAGATTTTTGCTTTAATTTCAAATTACAATATTAAATGTTCCATCACAGTAACAAATTAAGCGACATAAAAATAATATACATACTGATTCTTAATCATATTATTATTATAATTTATTTAATTAATATTATAATACAAGCAGTAGCTTATCAATTTTATCCATTTGTTTTCTGAGCAAAAGATAAGAATATTGCTTTAAAATAAAGAGAAAAATAGAAACCAAGTCGCTTTTTCTTTTTACTAGAAAAAATGTTGTATGTTCGTAAGGCATTTTCTTCTTCCTTACAGCATGCCATCGGGTGTTACTGAAGACATGTCCAGCTAGTAATCAAGGGGTTCCGAACTTGAAATCCTAGCGCGGCCTTTATAGATTTTTCTTGTTTTCTGCTGCAAAAATATCTAATGATTCTCCACGTAAACTGCTAGGAATCAAACAGTAGTTAAGGGTGGCTTTTAGAATATCGAATTTACACAGCAATTAGATGTATGAGAGATAAATTATTTACATTTTTTTAAAGTTTACTGAAGATTCCATCAAACAGTGCTTCAGAATATTTGCGCTACTGCGCAATGGCTTTAATGATGGCATAAAATAAAAATTCTTATTTTGTAATTTATTAATAAAATGTGTATTTTTTACAGCATAAAATAAACTTGCCCAAACTTTTGTCTGCATAACTAACGTCCTTTTAGTGGTTTATGAAAGAGAAATAAAAAATAAATGTTGTGCTATTCACGGTGATGTAACGATAATTACACACGGCGATTATGTTATAAATATAAATGCAAATAATTTTTAATATAAATATAGTAAAATTGCTAAAACGCAAAATTAATTCGAACATCAGTAATGTTAATAACAAACATACAATTTTGACGTCTCATCATGACACTCAGTGCATCACGATATTATTATTATTGAAAGATGCAGCATGTATTTCACTTCCCTCCGATATCGAACGAACCAGTTTTTCGTGATAGACATTTTTAGAAAATGGAACAGGTCCAGTTTGTAAAAGAAAAATAGACGTTAAACTTCGATGCACGAGAACTGTTTCCAGTTTTACTATTTATAACAAAAAGCAAAACGACAATCTCTTATGAATCGAATAACCTTTTGTAAAATCTAATGTAGAAATATTGTCTTTCTAAAAGTGGAATTTTGCCAATTTTAAAAGTGAAGAATATCATATACATTCTAAAGAGTGAATAAATAAATTTTTAAGGTTTTAGTTAAACTAACAAAGTTTTATTTTAATATAAATCTTTCTATCTCTTCTCTGTTTCAACTTCCCGTCAGAAGAAGCGCTCGTTTTCAGCTTATGCTAATTTGAAGTAGAGCCAAGTTATATTTAAACCAGAGGTAGAAACCTCTCAATGTGAGAGAGGGTTTAGTTTCAGATCGCGGTCATTCTATTCGACGTTCGCCTGACCAGCTAGCAGCTAAATTCTAAGCCATAGTGCTTGCTACGTGATTGCTTATTGAAATAAATCCAAGTGCGCTAGTATTAGTAATTCTTAAATTATGTGTAAGCCTTCTCGTCAATCGTGAGTTGTTGGTTTTTAAGATTAGGACTTTGAAAATTTATTTCATATATTTTACGAGTCCACAGTA
The DNA here is from genome assembly GCA_000611955.2 of Stegodyphus mimosarum. Lineage (NCBI taxonomy): Eukaryota > Metazoa > Arthropoda > Arachnida > Araneae > Eresidae > Stegodyphus > Stegodyphus mimosarum. The sequence goes on along the minus strand of KK116882.1, from coordinate 190,189 downwards.
CATATGCTGTTTTTAAAAGAGAAATAAAAACTGCCAAAGTTTGCATTGATTTTTATATGGTGATTTTATATGGTGGATAAGTGATATAAACTGCACACTTAAATTCTTAACTTACTATTTTATTATCCGATAATAGTATATTTTCCTAAAAATGGCTTCACATATTTTATCGAGAATTTCAAGTAAACTTGCAAATTTATAATTAGATAAGATGGATAAACTGCTGGGTCACTTTGAACCACTCTCATAACCTAAACTCTAGTTAAATGCAAGAGAAGAGATACGGGTAATCCGGAAAAGTTTCCGCAGATTGTAAATGATTAATTGACAGCGAGGTTTAAAAAGCGACAGGTAAAGTATGATAGGATTTAATTAAAATAATAATAATAAAAGGTATAAAAATATTTAAATTTTTTCCCGTAAAATAGTTTGATATACATAATTCATATTCATACTGATATGAAAATGAATATGAAATGTTATTCTATGAGACAGTAGAATTAATACAAGCCCAAGTTATGACATTAGTTTATTTGAACTCATTTTATTGCGCTACATATAGTTTAGCATTTCAATTCTTCCATCACAATGTTTTCAGTTTCATTTTTACTTGTTTCTTTATACTCTTTTGCTGTCTATTCATCAGTCACTGCATCTAGTAAATGTTTATCCGATAAAATACTATGGCTACTATCATTGTCGCTTTTGAGTAAGCAGTTTTCCTGTTTCACATATTTACGTTTTAAAAATATGAAATCTAGAACTGGTTTCAAAAAAAGATCTGTTCTGTTATCTTTTCATGACCAAACCTTTCTCCTTTACGACATTAGAGATGAATTTTTATAGAAAGGATCAGGTTAAACTTTTAACTGAAACGCAAACCTTAATACTGACAGATTCAAAATATCAAAAATCGAGAATTTCTCCCCGAAACTTTGAAGCCTTTTGTACTAATATCTTCTCCCTCCTTCTAGCAAGCCTTTGTGATGTAACAGTAGCCTACTCTACGGATAATCTTTAACACAGATAATCGGATGTTCGGGGTATTATTACGAGATTTGTTTTTAAATTTCCGTGGGCTGAAATCATATTTTATTATCCGAGTCGTTAATAGGTTTAGCGTAGATTTTCTTTCCCAAATACAGAATGTGGAATTTTTAGAGACTATAGAGAATGAAGGTCGTATTCACTCTTCATATACTGTTTCTAGAGGTGCATTGTCTTCTCAAACACAAGTTTCATCCGATTTTCTGAGAGTTGGTGTAAACTGATACGGCCGCTTTTACTTTCTGATAGTGGTAAACTTTCACTCTCTTAAATCTTGCTAAATTTAGAGAATATCTGCTAATTTTTTGCGAAGCTTCCATAGCCTACCGTGC
>KK116882.1:172588-187409 GCA_000611955.2 Stegodyphus mimosarum | reverse complement strand
ACGAACCAGTTTCTTTTAACTGAAATTTAAATTCAAAATTTTTATCAAACTTAATTAAATCAACAAATTCGAAAGTTAGCTGACTCGCAGTGGACATTTTAATTCAGATTACAGTTTAAGCTTCGAAAATGAAAAGAACTATTTAGGACTGGTAAAGAAGAATAAGACTTATTTCAGTGCACTGATGATATGAAAACTTAATTCCTTTTTGAATGCAGATAAGAAAAACGTCATAAATCTGATTAATATAATTCTATAGAACAAAGAATATAGACTATTATAGATTCATAAAACTTGTATCCATAAAACTAATTTTCAAGCGTAATACATACGAAAAATAAAATGTTCTTAAAACATGTAAAATTTATTACTTTCTTCTTTCTCTCCCTTTAAAATGAATTACTAAAGCTAAGATTTTTTATTTCCTACTAGATTTTTAATTTCAAGTCTATAATGAATCATGGCTATTATTATTTTGATAGCGTTTAGAATGAAAAAGAAGACAGTAGGAAACAAAAAGAACGAAATGGAAAATAGAAAAGAAAGAGAGAGTAAGAAAAGGGAGAAGTTATCTCTTTCTATTTTTCAGATTATAGATCTCTTTTATTTGGGAAACAATTTACTATTTTGTCTCAAAAATTTCTTTTTAAACTTGAATAACTGGTTCAGGTTTATAGTAGAAAATTTAGAGTCGTATAGGACCAAAATCTAAATGCATTTTTCTGTATTTAAGAAAGCATCTTAAAAAAAGAAAAGAAAAAGATTAAAAAAAAAGAAATCCTTTTCATCCAGAATTTCCCACTAATATCTCACAGATTTTGTTTGAAATCTTGCAAACTGTACTTATCATAAGAAAGTTTAATTCGTTTATAGTATTATTACTAAAATGTTAGATAATGGAAAATTAATTTATCATTTAATATCAACTTATGAAAAAACAAGCTTTTTTGATATTTAGAAATGCGTTAAGTTCCATAACATTATTTAATAAACACAATCATTTAAAAAACATTCTTTTTATAGGATTTTAAACTGTTGTAACGAATAATAAAAGACTGAATATCCTTTATATAACGTTACAGTTTATTCAAACTTTCCACAGAAAACCTGAAAATCATGTTATCAATCCTAACGCATTACTCTATAATTTATATTCTCTGACACTAAATTATTCAATTCCACGATTAAAGTATACTAAACCTCTTTCTAAAACGAGTGATACATTCGTATTTTATGAAAATTTGCTGCCTTTTGAAATTTATGTAAAGCTTTATACTGAGGTTGCTGTAAATTTTAACGAAACTGCTAAATAAAATCGCATTTTTTCTAGTACCATATTACATGGTGTCCTGTTATTGACGACTATACTTCTCCATCGGTGTACGACACTTAAAATATTTGAACAGTTTGACCAAAATAACAAGCAACTGAAAAGCAAACAGTAGCTGTACGTCAGAATTAATGCCACATAACAAATTAAATAATTCTTTTTCTATATCATTCTAAAACGCATCTATATAGAGTATAAAAAACAAACAGAAACACTTACTCCCTCCTTGGTAGTGAGTTTTCCGTTTTATCCCTGAAGGTATGTCTCCTTTTCTCATCCCCAGGATTCGTCGTAGAAAAAATAAACTTGGTCTTTAACACATTAAGCATTTTCTTGATATCAAAAGAGGCAATAACCAGAAGTTTTCTATGAACTGACTGGAAAGAGAGGCTTTGAAAAACGCGATCCCATCAAATAGTCACGTGACTCCTGGAAGAGGAGTTCTAAAAAAAATGATCTTCAAAGTACCTGAAGTGCTACCCAAGGCCTTTGTACAGATAAGAAACTTTATCATAGGCGGACAATCTGCGCAACATGCTGAATCTAAAGACAGAATAGATACTGATAAGTGGTAGGAGGAACTATTCATCCAATGAGAAACCAACACCATCTGATTTCGTCCAAATAACGTTAAAAAAGCAATATGGTATGAAAGAGAAAAAGTAAATATTCAATTAAATTAAGTAAAATGTCTTCAAGTACTGAGAGAGAACGATAGAAGATCCTTTAAAAATTGATTTCAAAAGGAGAATGCATTAATCTTGAAGCAGTTAACTAAAGTTAACTAAATTATCATAATGTGAAAAGCTTTTGATAACTTTACTACATCTGTATTATTTCAAGGCAGAGCTGCAAAATATTTCTTTCCGTATATGTCAGCCAATTTCTGCTTATCGGTAAAACTTGGCTATAAATTACTCAAGAATTCAATTGAAGAGAGGTTTAATCTTGCTTTGTACATTACATTCGTAATATGAAATCAGATTTATTAGGGAAAAATTAGATTTCAATAGATGTGTAGTAAATGAAGGAATATTGCTGAAATAGGACAATATTACTTCAGATGGTATTACTTATACCAGCTTTAATAAAAAGATATACTCGTTATTGAGGATTTTTGAATCAACGAAGTTTGATTTAATCAACACATTATAAAGCTATATGCTAAGAATTTAAATTGTGTGAAAAAAGTTTTTAGTTGTACCTGTAACGTAATTAGTAAAACAAATTTTTAAAATGCATAGTAGAAGTATCGTAAAGTACGATTATTCTGTATCGAGATGTACAATATAGCGGCGTTCGAAACCTTCTATCTTAATTACAATAATTGTACAATTGCCCATAAAGTTATCAGTCATATATATTATATATAATTCAGGATTAGCTATTTACCAGCCCGCGTGGATAGTAAAAAACGCATACAGATGTTTTTAATGCTTTTAACATAAAAAATTTGCATGCGTTGATAATTAACAAGAAATTAACTATGTTACAAATAAATGTTTTAAACAAGATATTCACAATATTCCTAACGAGGAAACACCTTAAAAGTTATCATATTATATTCATTTACTCACTGTCACATAAAATATCTTACGCTATCACTGTTGAGTAGGAAAGTTAAGTTAACATAGCAGTATTTCCTGGGAATAAGTATTCTCCAGGCTGCTGGACATTTTTGCAGATTACAGTCGAAGTTAAGAATAACATGCAGTCCTGTTTTTTCTTCCTGCAATTACTTCTTTATGATCAAGAAAATGTAAACACATGAAAAATCTACTTACAGTTTCAAATTTCTCGAGCGATAAATTTGATTATTTTTATTTCTATTTATAGATCTCAGTTGGCTTTTTATCACTCTTCATTTTCCTGATGACAAGAGAAAAATTAAAAAGTTTTTTAATTCTCATTTTCGTCTCTTTATGTATTTTTGCTTTGTTTTGTTTACGTTTGCTTTCTAAAATATATTGTACATTTCCCTTGACCTTATTATGTATATTTATATTATGCATGTTACTGCCCGTGTAACAAATTAATCACTTGTGCTTTTTATGCTTCTTAATTTGTTTACACCACTTAAATCAGCTGTTGATTTTTAAAATAAGAACTAAGTACTACAGTAAGTTTATGTTGCTGTTCTTGTGATTTATTTCACTTATCTGACAGTAACATCAGAACAAGTCCACGAAATTCATCGTGGCGAGGAGTGCAAGATTGCGCCTCGTTGGCAACAGCCTTGAGCACATAAAGGTGACAGTACAACTTTGCACAGTTCCGCTGGACAGCATCACGGGGAGACGGGTCCGAGAGTCTACCAAAGAACGTCTACCTAAAGAAGGAAAGGTTCTATAGACGTAATATAAACCAGTTTGCTATTACGCTGCTAGAAAGCGGAAAGAAAATTCGCCAAAGGATTTGGCGACGGAACCTGGCAGCGAGAATTTCCCTCTCCTCAAGGTGTAGAGGAATTTGAGGAACACGTGTTAAGAAGAAACGTTCTTTGACAAAATGGTTCTTCTTTGATTTTTCGCAATAATTTAATTTCGGATTTTTCGTAATTTTTTTTGCTCAAAATAACTAATTCATTAATTAATTTACTTGGGCGAAAAAATATTTTCTTTTCCTTTAAAGTTTAAAGAAATTTTAAACGATATTCGTTTTATGACGTCTTGATAACGTGACCTTCGAACTTCGACACAGGCTTCAAGCTTTGGCGCTTGGGCGACAGATATTTCGCTCATGCGATTTTGCGATATTTCGCGCAATGTTATTTTCCTCTGCGTTGGAACGGAGCCATTTTGCGATTTAGCTCAGTTCCGGCTCCAATTTTGATGGAGAGCACCCGCGGGAATGCGTTGGAGGGTCTTCCACCCTCCTTCACCTACCACCAACCTTTCGAGAGGACTTTCAGCCTGCCGCATATTTAGAGTGCCCCCATGCCGCACGGACGTTACACATTTACAAACATCCGTGCCTTTTCCGGTATTCGAACCTGGGCTCTTCGGTACGGCATTCAACGTCGCTAATCACTATCTCGGTGTGGCGGCAGTAAATTTAGTTGTAGTAGATTGAAAGTACGTATCTAGGTATTTCAAGAGACGCTAGTACTAATATCCCTTTCAAATGATAAGTAATACTCTTTAAATAGCACCGCAAATGTGTTAAATGTTAGGTTTCTTATATTATGTATAGTAGTGTTTGCGAAAATTGCAACACCATGAAGGTATTATGCACATTGAACCAAACTTACAGGAAATGTAAAGTGAGGTAAAATATGCAAATTCTAAAAGAATTAAAAGCAATTGCGCGTTTGTTCCATTTGTATAAAGGACTTTAAAGTTGCGTTGAAATCTGTTTCTTGTCCTCTGTCTGCGGTGACATTTAATTAGTGGTCAATATGCCTCGTTAACAGTGGAGGATGTCATACCAACAACTAACGGAGTTCGAACGAAGTCGCACGCAGTGTAATGCACAACGGTGATGTGTGGTTGGAAGTAATGGACAGAGGAGAACCAAACAAGGCGAAATCCTGACAGTGGGGGACGCAACAGCACAACGGCAGGGAACAACAAACACTTCATCCGCATGGCTGTGACGGATCGTACAGCGTCCTCTCATGTGTTTGCAAAACTTTGAAGCACAGCTACAGGTGTTGTGTTGTCTAGCTCCACGGTTCGTCGCCGTCTTCTGCCTTGAACTGCGTGCAAGTGTCCCTTCATAGTGTATTATTAATTGCAAGTGCTCTGTCGCTGTATCACAGACGCCTATGACTTCAGTGGGCACGGCAACGTAACGCGTGGGATGCCCTGTGGCAACAAGTTGTTTTCTTCGATGAATCTCGCTACAATCTGGAGTGCAATGATGGAAGAGTACGCATCAAACGTTACAGAGGGGTACGTCTGCTTCGACAGTGTATAGTATATCGCGTCATACCGCACAAACGCCTGGATTTATGGTGCGGAGAGCTACTGGGTATAATTGTTGATACCATCTTGTGCAGATTGCTGGCAACTTCAATAGTGATCAGTACATAAGGGAAGTTGTGGAGCCAGAGGTCCTTCCCATTCTTTGGAGCCTTCTGGGTGCTGTATTTCAGCTAGGTCATCCCATGCTTCGACGCATTCCGGCCGCTGTATTTCAACAGGATAATGCCCTTGCACATGTTTTTCAGACTACACAAGCCTCATTAAGGCACAACAGGTTTTGCTTCTTTCATGGCTTGCTTATTCCCTGGAAATGTCGCCTATTGAGCATGTCTGGAATTTCATAGGGGAGCGACTCGCTCGTACAGCGGGTGAGACTAAGACTGAACTTTGGCATCAAGTCGAAGCCATATGGAATGTCATTCCCCAGAATAACATTCAGAATCTGTAGGATTCATTGCACGACGTGTACAGCCTTTCATCGCTCAGCGTGGGGGACACACAAAGTACTGATTTCCGACGTTCGTTTCGTTTTTTTTGTCTTGTAAATTTGATCGTTTGTTTGTACTTACTATCAATACTATGTGGAATAAGTTTCATTCTTTTCCGACAATTCCTTCATGGTGTTGCATGTTTCACAAACATTAGTGTATTATTAATTGGTAGTCTTTATAGTCTTTACACTTGATAGCTTCTACGGCTGCTCTTTCAACATTAACAACATGATTTCGTTTCTTTTTTTTTCTTTTAGTATAAAGCCATTTCAGGAACTAAAATTATAATAAAACCACTACGTAGAAACTTTTGGAACGCTAACAAACATCTTATTAATATCTTTGTAGTGGATATAAAAAATCATCAAATATTAATTAAGAATAATGACTCATTTTATTGCGATTACATGCGACAGCTCTAATTGTCAGATGTTAACACGGACGTTGAAAAAAATTTTCACCATAAGGCGGTTATTACAAAACGGCTTTTATTACAAAACGTAAAACTATTCATAGTCAATGCTAGACTAGTTTAAGTTATATTCATGAAAAATAAAATCAAGCATTTTTTTCCATTAAATTGTTAAAACATTTTCTAAACTGAATTGTTTTAGTTTTATTTAATTATAAGGCTAATGATTTTTTTTCTACTCGGGAAAAGCATTTCTCAAAAAACACTCATACAAAGCTTAAAGGTTTCTGGGTTACACAATTTTTCATATTTTACCCATTTTGGCTTATTGATATGATTCAGTATGCCTTCTCATTCATTAAATTATTTCTTAGCATTTTCTTTCGACCCTTTTATGATTTTCCCCTTTTCTATACATTTAATTTCTGCATTAGCCTGATCCATTTTGACTATTATCTTAGGAAAAAATCCTCTTAAGGAAGAACGATAGATTTCTTTTTTTTTTGCTTCTTACATTAATCCGACGATATTATTTGCGCAGCTAACTTCATTCTAAGTTCACATCGTCTTTGTTAACTTACGTTTCTTGCAAAATCACTGAAACTTTCTTTTACCAAATCTTCTGTTGCGTCTTCGCAGAGAAAACTTTTTAAATCGTTTTCATTTGAATCAGATTCATAAGCTTTCCTTTTCTTCTTTTTATTAACTGTCTTCTATTCACTTATAAATTATTTTGTGACTCCTGATCTTGTACCATAAAAATGTCTGTTTGAATCCGTCCATCTTAATTAATTTTCAAATTGGTAAATCTGATTTATATCATAATTATTAAGCGTTATTAAATTTTTCCTACAAAAATCTTTCTATCCTTATTTTGTTATGTCTGTTATTCTAAATAAATATACATTATGAATCATAATGCTGTGTTAGCTTACTTTTCAAATCAGTTCTCACGAAATGCTCCATTAAAATTTTCACAGTTTAATTTTTTGGAGTTCTAAAATGTAATATACAAAACAAGGAACAGAAATTCAATTTTTCTTCCTTCTTTTTCCTATTACGATTTTGTAGATTGAAATTTATGTATCTTCAAATTGTAATTCCTAGTTTTCTTTATTAGCATTCTTAACTTTATTGAAATTTTAACAGTAGTATTCCCCTTTCATTCATCTGATTATGTTCAATTAAATCATTGCAGCCTAGGCGCAGGATTCTTAAATAGTCCTTTTTTCCTTTTATTTATGTTATTATATGTATATATATATACACACATAATTTTGGTGCGGCCGATATCAACCAAAAAGTGAGGTGCTTAGCTACATGCTATACATACAGACGTACAGACGCCACGAAGAAAAATCTCTTCTGAATCCATTTTACAATCCGCTCTGGGAAAAAGAGTCCTTTATTCCGTCCGTACGTACAAATGTTTTCAAAAACATCGTTCAAATGGATTCCAGGGCGGTCAAAATGGATATTTTCGTTGAAATATGATGCCCGAAATTTTTCGCGATTACAATACTTCCTTTACTTTGTACAAGGAAGTAAAAAAGCAATATAAATTATAAAAATACATTACATCTTTATTAATGTGGAGTTAAAAAGAAATTCTCATATAAATTTTTTAAAATTTTGTTGTCCCTTATTCTTCTGGTGTCAGTTATTTTAAAACACATAATTAATTTTTAGAGAAAGCCAATTTATAAATTGTCAGTTCATAAAATACAGTAAACCTTTGCCAAACATGGGGATTACGTCATTAAAACTTGCGCGTCCAGAAAAATCGTCTTCTGTAAAGTTAACTTTCTATGGAAAAAGTGTCTTAGGTCTGAGAAATTATGTAGAATTTAAACAAACCTAAATACTATTGCAATTAAAAGTAAAACTAAACTATTAATTAAAGAGATTTTTATTAATAAGTATGCGATATAATATTTTTTTCAAAAAGCTGGCAATTTTTGCTTGGGACACTGACTGACACAACTCTATAAAATTTCGTGGTAAGAAGAGCAGAACTTTTAAGTGCCTCACATAAAGCCTCCTCGTTTTCATTTGGAACAATTTCCATTGCAAAATCAAACAGTTCTTGTCCTTTTTTTAACAATTCATTTAACTTCTTGTAACTTAAAGTCGCTTTATCCGCAACCACTGCCGGTGGTGTTCTGAGATCATCCAATTCTTTGTTTCTCATTTCTCTATTAAATCTTTTGCTGCCATTGCAAAAGCAAATTCTTCAGAATTAGTAGACTATCGAAGCATATATACAGTCTAGGTGTATATCAATAAGTGCAATTTTTTCAGAATTATTTTTAATCGATGGAATTCCCTTAAAATTGTTGATAACTTCTGACCAGAGCTGATGACTTATTGTGATATCGATTTTACAACTGATAATGACGTTAAATAGACATCTTTTACTTAAATATGCGAAAAGCTTTCAAACTTTCGGTAAAATTTCACGTTTATTTTAAAATATTTTTCTTCGATTTCGAGAAAACTGTGTCAAAGCAGTTTCTCATAATGAATTTAAAATAAAATTCAGTTTTAAGTTTGACGTTTTTCTGGTTTAATAACTCTTACTTCGCTAAACTGTTAAATTTAATAACACGTGATTACAGAACGTGCCTGTAGCTTTAAATATAAAACGCAGATATCCTATGCATAAAAACATAAACACAGAAAGATAATTTCCAATACATTCGATATCCGACTATTGTTGCCGAGGATACAATAAACAACAACAAATTTAAAAGCAAATTTTTTATCAACTAATCGCTCTTTCGCATGCAAAGCGAAATGTTAAAGAAAGGTCATGTATTCTAGATAATAAATGAAATGTGTTTTGTTGGAAGACATAAGGCGGTTTTCGGTGATAAAAGTCGACGACAAGGAAATGGAGAACACGGATAGTATAATAAGCTTTTCGAATGTACATTTTATTTCACTTTCACACGTCACATTTTATTGCATCAAAGATGTTACAATTCATATTACATCTTAAGATAAAAGTTAACAGAGTGAATATATAATACTTTAAGATTTACTTCAAGTTATCTTTATCTGAAATCCACCCAATATTAAAGTCCTAACCCCATGTTATCTCGCTAGGCTAAAAGTAATACAAACTCGTAATACAACTAACTAAAAAATAAGAACTTGCAGTGCTACTGAGATCTTAAATCCTCGTAGTACGAAACGTAAGTTCCGATCAAAATGTTGACTTGTTAAAACAGTTATTCGTAAATGCACATGATATTTAAACGAAAACACTGAAATCAAATTTTTAAATGGTGCATATTTAAGCTTTTATAACCTCAACATGTAAACTAAACAACAATATCAACGCAAAATAAAATTTTCTGAAATAAAATACATTGCTTGCTGGATATTAAAACTGTAGCACCGGTAAGGATAAAGAGGACGTAATAAGTTTATTTTCCAGATTCTTTTTAATGCACAAATAAAATTATTATAACTTTATGTACGTTGGACGTACAGAAAGTGCTAGGACTGGCACCAAATATGGGCATTCTACAGCTATAATAACCGCTGTTATATGGCGAGGCACACACTGCAAGACACCTTAAATGGCATTTTCGGAATACTGCAGTCTAGGCAACTGTAATTCATTGCTAGAGTTCATCTATTATAGCTCCTCCTAGTCTTCATCTTACCTTCGCATGTGATACCCTAGGCCAAGCATGTCAAACTCAGTATTTCAAACGGGCCATATGAAGATCAGTCTATGATAATGCCGATTGCAAGTAGAAGAAGCCGATTTCATGCTTAATGATGCATTTAAAAATCAGCAAATGCATAAAATCTTATCTAATACTGTATTTTTTTTTTAAATATGATGAACGTGAAAATATACATTTACTGTTTCCTTCCCAACACCTGCCATCTTTTTCCCCCAGTTTTCGGATATATGGAGACATGCTGCTCAAATGACCAGTTTTTGAATAGAGATGAGATGAATGCCTGGTAAATTGGATCTCATTGGGGAGTTGTTATTTGTTCCTTTTCATTAGTTAGAAAGGTTGTTTGCACTGATACATGCTACCGAAAATGGAAATCATGTACAATGTAAATTTTCGGCTTTCTGAGAATTGAGCTGCCAGTTATTTTTAAAATTCAGAGATACTACTTCACTGAATCTCTGCTTAAAGTAGAGTAGAGCTGAATTTCTTGTAATTCTATCTGTAACATAAAATTAAATATTTTTGTAAAGAAGACGTCTCAAGAGTCCTTTACAGAACCATAGATTGTATATATGCTTCGATATTCAGTGAAATTCCAATTTTTATTACTATATTATATTTTCTGTTATTTTCTTGGGGTGAACAAAGGACGCATAAAAGTGAGTCAAGGACCCTGAATCTGATATATCTGTCCTAGACTAGTCGTGTATAATAGAGGACACATTTAGTGAACGCAGCGACCAAGACAAAAGGAGAAAAGATTGCGGCAGAAACATCGCGGACGAAAACAACGCAAAATGAAAACATTGTCGTACAAAATATCGTAGAAGAAAGGAAGGAGAAAACATCGCAGTTCTGAAACATCGGAGTATAAAACATCGTCGTTGAAAATAAAGTGGTTCAAAAACATCGCAGTTTTTAAAACATCCTCGTAAAAATATCATGGTAAAATATAAAGCACCTATAAATCATCACAGGAAGATAGCGTCGCAAGTATGTGTTTGTCAGGCTTTAAAAGTTTTAAATGTATATTGGTATAATTATTTGTGGGCACAGTACGGAATGAGGAATATTTTTACCTTTGTACTTCATATTTTTGGATTAATTAATAAATTTTGCTAAAAAAGCAAGGAGACTTAAGCATTCAAAAACTGAAAATGAGTAGAAAATCAGTCCTACGTATAGCAATCAATAAAATTTCAGATTTCCATAAACTAAAAGAAATTATTTAACTAATTTTCTTTATGAAGTTGCATTGGCAGTTTTTCATGAAAGATGTTATTAATGAGTAATTGCATGGAGTTACCTATGTTAAAACTGTTTAATTAAATATCCAATTGCAAAATTACTTTCTTTAATTTTGTTAATTACGATACTCTTTGGGTAAAAAATGAATCTTGTTAATAGTTAAGTACATAAATTTAAAATTCCCTTAACTACTATACGTAGGATTAATTATCTATTAATTTTCAGTTTTGCTTTTGGGCAAATAACTATTCATTAATCCAAAATAAAATATAAAGGCAAAAATATCCCTCCTTCCTTCTTGTGCTCACAAAACAATTTGTGAATATACATTTACAATTTTTAAAACCTGAAAAACACATGTATGCGATGTTTTTATATCGCGATGATGTGTAGGTGCGTTATTTTTTTTATCACGATATTTTTTACGATGATGTTTTAAAACTGCCATTTTTTTTAACTGGTTTATTTTCGACGACGATGTTTTAGAACTGGGATGTTTTCTCCTTGCTTTCTTTTCACCCACGATGTTTCGCACGATGATGCTTGCGTTATTTTTCCCGTTACGTTTTAGTCTGCAATGTTTTCTGCGAACACCCCTGCTGCATGTAGAGGAAGAATCGGACATTATGTGCGACGTGTGGTAACTCACTGTCCCGTAGTCAACTACAGGCCTTACTATGTGCTTAATATAAAACTGACTGACCAGAGTGCTGTTCATATGGGTTAAATGAGAATGGACTCACATCCAATCCATGCTTCCATACTTTAACTCCCGACGTCGAACCGGTACGAAGATGAAAGATTCACCATATTGCGCAGCATGCGCATATGTCCATTTTGATGTTGCATATTAAAGTGGAATTATCTGAAAAGGTAATGTCATGCCATTTTGATGTTGCATGTAGAAGTGCGATTCATCTACAAAGGTAATGTTATGCAATTCATGTGCCATGTGCGTCTTTAACCAGAATTGTGGTTGCAGCACCATACGTGCAGTCCCTTCTTGCTATGACACACTACATTCCGTCTACTATCAGAAAGTCATTCGAAGAAGTGGTGTCTACTTATGGACCGAAGGCATAATCTGAAAGCAACCGAAAGGCTTGAATTTTTTTTACCTATTCTTTTCTTTTCTTTTAATAAAATGAATATTTTTAAGTAAATAGAAAGAACTTAATGTATTTTTTTAAAACTAAATTTTAAATTTCACTCAATATTTACCAAAACATACTTAAACCATAATAATTATATTGATGCAAAGGAAAAATTCAAATTTGCATTTATTTTTCTGCTTGAAATCCAAAGATTGGTACATGCAAGAAATGTCTGTTGGTTATACCTTGTAACTCAAACGCATTAACAGCTAATTATTAAATTTTCAGGAAGATATTAATTTCAAATAGTTCAGATAATTTCAGTTTAATTCTGTCATTTAACCATTAAACATACTTTTAGCTTTAATAAGCAATTTATGAAAACTTTCCAAATTTAAAATAGCTTTCAAAGTGGAAGAAAGAAATTGAGAATAAATAATGACAAGCTAGTCTGTTTCATTTACTAAATTTTCTTCCTCATATACAGAAAATATGCATATGTTTATATGTAAATAATTATAAATTACTTTTTCTTCATAAACTTTTTTTTACTATATCTTAGTACTTGATGGCGTTACGATTCTGATATAGTTTTGTTTGCAACCTTGGGGGAAAATAAAATATTCATTTTTATAGCGCACTGCATCACAAAATTATATAATTTCTTATTTGTCTTGAAAACCCGTTATTTTTCCTCTATTTGTTAAATCCCTTGTTAAAGATTTCGTTTGTACAGTTGAATTTCTTAATTTAAACTTCTACTATAATTTTATTCAGAAATTTAATTCAGCAAGAACAACAAGTGCATATAAACAGGTTTTATAAGCCGTAAGTTAGTTTGTTTCCATCTGTATACCAATAGCAAATAAAAGGAAATATATATACGAAGTATGAACTTAACAGAAAAAAACATAAGCATCGCAATACTAAAAGCCAACTATGCACTGGTTAATTAAATTTGCTGACTGTACCGACGTGAGACTTATCCAGCTTATACCAGTCACGTGGACTGCCATACAAGCATGCTATGACAAATCCTCAACTTAATCATTCTGTTTGTTTTTCCTTGAAAAACAGTTACGCACATAAGCTAAGACTATATGACTCTAAAACTATAAGCACCGTATTTACAACAACTGAAATATATTTGTAGGCCAAGTAAACTTGTTCAGGGGTTGAACGCGGTTTTCGAGCCTCCAGTTTGAGACTTTTGTGGAAGTTGCTAATCCAAACTTGTAACTATCAACATAGTCAATTTGGTGGTTCAGTTTTACGCAATAAAAGCTCAGCTTTAAACAAAACAAACTTATTTTATTTACAAGATTACTGAAATGGTATTAATTTGCCGCTAATTATTAGGGCCGGCTACTCCCTTACAGACATTCTTATTCACGTTATGCGTATCTGAAAAGTACAGATTACAACTACACTCTATAGGCGTTTCGTAACACTCCCCACCTAAACTCTTAACATAGAGTTTACAACAATACTTACCAATTTCCATCATTTGAATTTACATTAATCACAATGCAATAAAGTAATTACCATATTTTTACATATGATCTTCTAAACAAGTTTTCTGTACAAATCTTTCTTGACTAAACTATTAATACAAAGAATAGAAGCATAAGTATACTATTAGCACATAACAATTAAAGAATACAATAATGAAAACAAAAAAGAAAGTTTCAATCTTGTGAATATCATACTGTAAATTTTTTAAGACTCAATCATTGAGCTCTAAGTTGTAAATTAACTGTACTGGCCTTCTTATTAGTCCAGTGCCAGTTTTGATGGAACATGAGCGAACTTTTCCATCCCTTCCTGGGAAATTCTCTACGATTCTACCTAGAGACCACATATTTCTAGGGTAGCGTTCTTCATAGATTAATACTATGTCATTTGGTTTGAATTCAGTTGCCTTTGAATTTTGCTGGCACATATTAGCAGATCTTAAATTTAATAAATAACCCTTTCGCCAGCATTTCCAAAAATTATTTAATATATTTTGCTGATGTTTGAATTTTTTCACAATAGATTTTTTGGATCCTGATAAATCATCCTTAGATATTCTACTTGGAGGAAGGGATAGCAAACGTCTACCTATCAGAAAGTGTGCAGGAGTGAGTGGAGAGGGTTCTGAGGGTTCACTATACAAATAAGTGATGGGCCTGGAATTGATCATGGCTTCAATCTCAACGAACACTGTTTCTAGTTCATTGAGAGAGAGCGATGAACGGCCAACAATTTTTCTAAGACTTGTTTTGATCGTTCTGATCATTCTTTCCCAAAATCCTCCCCACCATGCTCCTCTTTCAATTATATATTTCCAATGAATGTTATAAGAAGAGAAAAAATTCTTTACAGAAGGATCAGAAATGCAAGTCCACAGTTTTTTGTGTTCAGTGTCTGCGCGGTTGAATGATTTTGCGTTGTCACTGTATATAACTGAACACAGTCCTCGCCGCGCTATAAATCGTCTAAAGGCCAATAAGAACACTTCAGTATTCATCGAAGTTACCAGTTCTAAATGAATAGCACGCGTTACTGCACAAGTGAATACTAAAAGGTAATGTTTATTGTTGCTCTCTTTAGAGAAAAATGGTCCAGCATAGTCCA
>KK116882.1:75222-166003 GCA_000611955.2 Stegodyphus mimosarum | reverse complement strand
CCTAGATGTGAGCTAATGGGAGCTGTTGTAGCTGCTCGCTTAGCTAAATATTTAAAACAAGTCTTGCCTATGTTAAGCAACAATATTACCTTTTGGAGTGACTCCCAAATAACGCTCCATTGGATAAGGAAATCACCAAATGTCTGGAAGCCATTTGTTGGCAACCTTGTAGCAGAAATCCAAGCAATTTGCAACGCCAACCAGTGGTACCATTGCAGTAGCAAAGAAAATCCGGCAGATCTATTGTCTCGAGGGGAACGAGCTGAGACCATCATCTCCAGTCCGTTGTGGCGAAACGGACCAAGTTGGCTTCTCCAGCCTGAAAATGCGTGGCCTAAGATACCAAACATGGAGGCAAATGAGGAGGAGATATCCGTGGAAAAAAGAAAAACTCATAATGTCCTACAAGTTGCCATCGACAACAAAAACAGAGAGCAAAATTCGAATTCATTGATCGATTTAAATCGGTTTAATAAATTAGGCAAGATATACCGAATAACAGCATCGGTGGTTCAGTGGTAGAATGCTCGCCTGCCACGCGGGCGGCCCGGGTTCGTTTCCCGGCCGATGCACCATTTTGGAATTTGCTAATCCAAACTTGTAACTATCAACATAGTCAATTTGGTGGTTCAGTTTCACGTAATAAAAGCTCAGCTTTAAACAAAACAAACTTATTTTATTTACAAGATTACTGAAATGGTATTAATTTGCCGCTAATTATTAGGGCCGGCTACTCCCTTACAGACATTCTTATTCACGTTATGCGCATCTCAAAAGTACAGATTACAACTACATTCAAGAAAAACAGGCGGGTTACAGCGCCCTCTATAGGCGTTTCGTAACACCAACATAGTCAATTTGGTGGTTCAGTTTTACGCAATAAAAGCTCAGCTTTAAACAAAACAAACTTATTTTATTTACAAGATTACTGAAATGGTATTAATTTGTCGCTAATTATTAGGGCCGGCTACTCCCTTACAGACATTCTTATTCACGTTATGCGTATCTGAAAAGTACAGATTACAACTACACTCAAGAAAACAGGCTGGTTACAGCGCCCTCTATAGGCGTTTCGTAACAGAGACCTCTGCTATAGAGCGTTGATGCATCTAGGTTTGCTGTGAGGCTAGATGTCGCTCCGTCCTCTGTTCTTCGATTCCATATTTAGAGTCATAGATCCACATTCAGATGACAGTGGTCGGATTTCGATCAATTAGAATTTAGTAGCAAGATACTACGCAGTTACTTTACGCTATTGTTCTCCCGAAATTAAATTTGGGCGCACACCTGTTGTATATTCTGTCACCTTACTCAATGTATATTCGACACTTCTAGTTAAGCAAACAAGGAAGAAGCACGATTCCCTCGAGGAAAACCTTTTAAATAAAATTATGAATTCAACTAAAAATATTTAAAATTTTAAAGCTATTACGTTTTTGAATGTAGATAATTATCAAAATATTATTAAAAAGCATTTTACCATTTGAATGTGCAAGGAGAAGAATTAAAAATATTGCAACAAGTTATTGCTCTATGCCATTAAAAACGGCTTTTACCGATTATACTAATGATATAAATGAAATTGTACTCACTGAAAAATATTATTAAGAAGTCCATATAAGTTGTTTTTAAATGATTCCTTTTATTACGTTCATGCGTAAAATAATTTCATAATACGGAAGACAAACAGAAGATATTTGTCGACTGGCAAAAACATCTACTTTGATGCAGCCCGAATTTCATTTCATGAGGTGAAAAAAGAGCATTAGTGAAACAATAACACCTACTTTTATGCATTAAAAAGGGTATTTAAAATTATGCTTTGATAACAGAATGAAATGCAAATTATTTTTTATCCGCAGAATAACTAAAAAGCTTCTCAAAATCAAATTAAAACATTTACATCAAACAGAATAGAAAACCTCGAAACATTCCCAACATGGACTGTCAAGCATAAGGTTTTTATAGCTTTCTCCAAATGTAAAGAGCAAACGGGTGCTATTCTTAGAAATCCTCCATAAAGCTATTGCCAGTAGGGTAGAGTGTCCTTTTGTGTATTTTGCTTTAAATAATTAAGTAATAATAAATTAATTAATAATTTAAATGATTAAATATACAGCCAGGTGACAGGTGAAAGCGGATCCGGGCACCGAAGCGACTTACATATTATTAGAGTATTCGGATGTTGTCTGCAGCCCACAACTGTCTAGGACTAGCTTCTGGTGCTTCAACAGCACCGCATTGAGTGTTCATTTAGAGATGTTCAAACGCATATAATGTCAAACGAGGGCTATTTGCATAATGTTGCGAAGAAATACAAAGGAATGGTATTTGCTGACTTCAAATAAATGGTGCCTAAATATGACAGGTTTCAGTCATGGATATTGCAAGAGGAACAGACAACCCGTACGAATGCTGCTACATTCCAGCATCTATATGATGTCAGGAAAGAGTTGTTAGAGCCAACTTTTATTTAAGGCAAGTTACACAAATTGCATAATTTAAATAATTCAGATTTGTATTAAATCCTTTCGGAAAGTATCGGTAAAATGCGTACATATTTTATAATGTGACAGAAAAAAAAGACTGTGTTATTATGAGACATTTGTTCCGTTTTTGACACCTTTTCTCTTGTAAACAAACAAAAGCTGTTGTCAACAAAATATCGACAGATAAAAAAGTACAGATTGCAAGATGATTGTAAAAGGTAACTAAACGTTCTTCCACACGCGAAGGTAATAATAAGAGAAATAGTTTGATAGTTTGATGTAGTGATAAGTTACACCATTTTTTATCTAATTTTTAATCTTATTTACATTCCTCAATATTATACCGCGAAAATGTAAACACTGCACGGAATAAAACATTTTATCTCCAGCGAGCGGAACTGTCTACCGGAAATGCTAAGCCTTTTGCTGTTTTTTAAACATTTTGTGATTTTGCTGTTGAATCCAATTCCATCTGGCACAAGAGCCAAGAATGTGACATTAAGTAAATAAAGTAAACAAACAAAACATTAATAATAAAGAGACAAAAAAGTTTTGTAAAGCTTTCTTTGTCAGAAACTAAACATTGATATCATAAACGTTGAAAAGACTGGATAAATTAGAAACTCTTAATACTGCATCAGGAATTCTAAACGTATACTGTTATGTTGCTTTTAAAATTTTTGTAGTTTTGCTCTTGAATTATATTTGGCATACGTGCGAAGAAAATAATGCATAGTAATAAAACTACACTCACGTTTGTGAAAATTGCAACACCAAGAAGGAATCGTCATAATTGAATGCAATTTAATACACAGTTGAGTGGTAGTGGTACAAATAAATGATTAAATGTTCAAAGCAAACAAACAAGAACAAGAGATCAGAATCAGTATTTTGTGTGGCCACCACGCGCCGCAATAAGTGCTGCTCCACGACGTGGCATGGAGTCAAACAAAGTTTGAATGTCTGACTGAGGAAGAGCATTCCATATCGTTTGTACGCGTACCCAAAGTTCGTCTGCAGACGCAACAGGACGAGGATCACGAGCAAGACGCCGACCAATGACATCCCACACATGTTCAATTGGCGACATATCCGGGGAACACGCAGGCCAAGGAAGAAGCTGTACCTGCTGCGCTGCAAAGAAGGATTTAACAATCCGAGCAGTATGAGGGCGGGCATTGTCCTGTTGAAATACAGCGCCTGGCAAGCTTTGAAGGAAGGGAACAGCTTCGGGCTGTAGAACTTCACGGATATACCGGTTGCTGTTCAGATTGCCCACAATTCGTAGCAATTGAGATCGTCTATGATATGCTATGGCGCCCCAGACCATAACTCCGGGTGTTCGTCCACTGTGGCGTTCGATAATGCACTCCGGAAGGTGGCGTTCACCGGCATAGCGTCTGACACGAATGCGGCCATCATGGTACCACAAATTAAAGCGGGATTCGTCAGAAAACACGACATGCTGCCAATCAGCACGCCAGTCTCTATGCTGATTGGCCCATTGTAGCCGCAGGCGGCGATGGTCGTGCGTTAGGGGGATCCTGTATAAAGGAGTCCGTGCGCGCAGTCCACACTGCAGCAGACGTCTACGAATTGATGAAGCACACAATGAAACACCTGTAGCTATTGACCACAGTGCTGCCAATTGTCTAGAGGAAGCTGTACGGTCCGTCCGCGCCATGCGGACCAGGTGTCTATCATCGCGAGCTGACGTCACATTTCGGGGTCCACTCCCGGATTTCCGAGTTGTCCGACACTCGTCCGTCCACTGCTTCCAAACGCGCATCACTGTGCTGCTGTTACGCTGCACACGAGAGGCTACTGCACGATACGACAATCCAGCTTCACGAAGGCCGATGATTCTCCCTCGTTCAAACTCTGTAAGTTGTTCAAATCTCGCTCTCTTTCGTCGACGAGGCATAAGTACAGATTGAGTTAACGTTTACCACTAGCAGATAACCACCGATAATCATACACGCCTCGCTACAGCCGTCTATTTATTCGGATCCATCAGCCGTTCAGAGGGCGCTGCTCAGCATACGCATGCGCTACGGATTTGCAATTCTAATCATTTGCATATCATGCGCTACTTTGCATTTCCTGAAAATTTCAGCTCACTCGCGTAAGTCCTTCATGGTGTTGCAATTTTCACAAACGTGAGTGTATAAAGACAAAAAAATGGGTTACTAAGAGTGAGTGTAACATTAGACTGGTAGTCTGCGAGCTCAGCAAGAGCGTAAAAAACTTTAACAAAGATTTTTGGGCGACCGTTAAAATCTGAAAGCTTTCATGTTTTTTAGGCTGTTTCTTATTATATTTTATTCATAGTAAGATAGTCAAAAAAGTAAATGAATAACTGCAATTTTTAAGACAACGTATTTTGCAACATATTTGCAAAATCAATCGCTAAAATAGGCATTCTTTAAGCCAATAACAAAATGACTGAATCCCTTTAAGTTTCCCTTTGTGTAAGCTAGTATGTAGCTTCATTTGTTAAAAACCATGGCTCTGAGAAGCAAAGTGTGTAATTTCTGTTCTTCGAGTAATATTATTTCTGATATAAGGTTAATTCCAACTATTATATTTTTCTTAAAAATAATCAAATTATTCTGAATATCCTTTTTCCAAGCACACGTTTTTGACAACGAAGTTTCTCTTCTTACCTTGCTCTATACTTTATTCTGCAAATGCCTTTGTGTTCTTGCAAATTATCGTACTGTCGAATAAGTTAATAAGCTTGATTATATTTAAATGCATCTCATTTCCTTTGTATTCATTTGCAAAAATATTCAAAATAAACTGCACGCATCGCTGGCTTCATCTCTTAAAATTGAACATAACTTCAAGTAACAGAAAATATGGAATCAACGTATACATTAATACAGTATATCAAGTGATGTGTTGAACTGACGTAACTATATCGCATTTCTCAAAAAGTTTTTTTTCCTCTCAAAATCTTTTACATATATCAGTTACATAGTTATACATCTATAACTACGAAGCTGCTGAATATATATTAGCATTCCCTCAGTTACTAAAATTACAATACTAGTAGTCAAATTATAATAGTTCCATTTTATACTTTTTGATTTCATGGCGCTGTGAAGACAATAGGCACTTAATCGGAAGCTAACTTCGAATTCTGAAATTCTGTTCCTGTCAGCAAAAACATACTGCACGCATGTGAAGCTCATACAAACGAGAATGCTGATCGTCTAACACTAGATCTTCTTGACTGTTACGCAGTAGTTATTTTCAAAGGATGTGCCGCGAAATTGTGCAGTTGTCCGTAAGAAGATCAAAAATAATTTTATCATAGCAGGAAATAAAAAGCAAATGCAAACTATGCAGCGAATATAAGTGTTAAAGAGAGTATGATGCAAATTAAAGAAGTTTCATTAAAGCTCTGTATGGATAAAAAGGCAGAAATAGGTGAACTAGTAAGTTCAGCATCCTCTCTAGCAATTGACTTGGTTCAATATAGCAGATACTCTTCAGATAAATTTTCATTATTGTTTAAATTGAGTACGTTAACATAGCATATTTACATAGCCATTCTATTTTCCATTTTCATTGTAATATTCATTAAATTAAATGAGTTATCTTGTCAGGACTGAGTGTTCTGTGCATACTTTTGGCGAACATATTCGTAACTTTATCAAAGTCCTGATCTTGAACAGGGAGCTGAATGCAGCTATGTTCTCGGAAGGGATAACAGAAAATAATGACCGCTCTTGGGTCTAAACTGAAAAATCAAATAATTTAAAATAAAAGTTAAGTAGAAAATTAAGAAGTCGTTGCTCTCAGAGCTATAAACGCGAGGTTGGCCTCTATGCTAAACTATCAGCGGCGCGTAGCAAGATTTAGCTAATACTAAAGCACTTAGATTTCTTCAATAAGTAATAGAGTAACAGCGCTAAGGCTTAGAATTTAAATACTAGCTAGTCAGGCGAACGTTGAATAGAGCCGCAGTGATCTGAGACTAAAAGCTCTCTCACACCGAGAAGTTCCTTGCTAACCTTTTAAATACAAAAACTTGGCTCCACTTCAAATTAGCATAAAGCTAAAACGGGCGCTTATTCTAACGGGAAGTTGAAATAAGAACTTACAGGAAAGAGAAAATTAACATAAAACTTTGTTAGTTTAAACTAAAACCTTACAATCTATATGAAATTTAGGTCGCCTCTTATAATTTTGTCTCATCTACATCTAAATTTCCTTCCACATAATCCTAAATAAATGGAAACGGAAATTTAAGAACAAAGTAATACAACTTCTTTACTTTTATACTGATCCATTCTCAAAATTCTTTGCAGTTTCAAGGTGTCTTTTAATTTTGTCTCATACTATAGTCTTACAGTAGGTTTATTACGAACAGCAGGTTTTTCTTTATGATTTTTTCCTTAATTTATACTTTATTGTGCACAATAAAGAGGCAGTATTACATAAATTTATAAGTAACACTCACTACAAATTTTTATTCACCAAATTTGTGTTAAAATATAAACTTCTTTACTGTTATAGGCTACTTATTTCTGTTTCCAATTCGTTGCCATTCGGTTTTTTAGAAAGACTGCAGTTTATTGTGATTATTTGGGTACAATACCACAAATCATTTTCAAAACACTTATTCATTTAATGTTTGCTATCACAAAATAATGATCCCCCAGAAAACGGCTCTCGTTTTAGAGAAATAGTTTTGTACAGAAAAGATGTAGTTTAATTATTGCAAAAGTATTGCTTAAATCACATTTAATTTTTATGTATGCCTGTGCAAAGTTTGATAAATTTACTAAAACTTTGCAGAATGTATGCCAGACCTTACTGAGAAATACATTAATGCATCTTTAAGATGATTTGCACGTTAATCTGACAATGATAAGCTTATATCTAAACAAATTTTATAGAAAACACCAAACACAGACTACACAGAAATAACTGAGCGTTAACATAATAACAATATTAATTAAAACTGTAGATCATTATATCTCAAGATTATCAATGTTTAGTTCAATACGCCGTCACTCGAAAGGATGCAGAAAGCATTTCCTTAAACAACCTAAAAGAAGTTCGCACAATTGAAATTTCTAAGAAGGTAAAACTTTTCAACTAAACTGTTATCACATTCGGTTTAATAACACAAGTTAAGAATATTAAGCGAATCAAAAAGCATACTTCAGCATTTTGTCATTGTAGGGCGATATAAATATGCAACTTCAGATGATGCAGAATCTACAAGCAAGATCAGCAGTGACTGTAGAATGCATAGTTTAAAATGATATATAATCATTGACTATATGCGATTATGAACACATCTGCTGAGCAGAAGAAAAGTATTTTTAGCAACTTAGAATTATGCAGTAAATAATAAAATGTTAGTTGCTTAATAAACGTTAGGCACTTTTTAAGATGACGCATTATTCTAATACCATTTCATCAGTTTTAAATCCAGTAAAGATGAAAGTGTTTTCATCAAAAATAATATTCTATTATTTTTAAGTTTGTAAGTGTTTTCATCTTCACGCGAGTGTTCACGATTAAGTGCCTATAATTTATTTTGCAGCTGATTAAGAAAAAGCTGGCGTGAAATTAACAAAACGTATTTATTTTATGTTATAATTTTTAGCGTTAAGATAACCCTGATCCTTTGGATTAATTCCGATAAAGCATTTGAATGCATTCTCTACCAACATGCTAGCTATTCATGCCGGCATTTCTAACCTTTTACGATTGACGACACATTTAACACACGTAATCTTGCGATACAGTTATTGGGATTTTAAACTGCCATTATCGTCTTTGTCATACTAACACTCATCTATTAATTCGAAGTCCGCCCTTGATTCGTTCCTTAGAACTCAATTATACGTAGTTTAATTAAACAGAACTGTAGTTTATCAACTTACATCCAGATAATCAGCACATCTATTCAGTTTACCTTTTAGTATTTATTATTCTGTTTCACTAGGCAGATTTCATTGTTTTCATCGTGAAAAATATTGATTCGCAGAAATAAAATGATGATGACAGAAGCAAAACTTTAAAAAACGTACTTAAATTTAAAAATCTGGGGGGGTACAGTATAGTGATTGGCAAGCATTGCTGCAAAGAACAGATAGAGAAATTACGTTAACTTAACCTTCAAAGGCCGGTATCATTTCCCGACAGAGTATTACCTACCTCGTATATAATATTCTACCGGGACTCTTGCTTCAAAAATTTTATTTTACATGCCTTTATTTAAAATTTATACATAAGTGGCCGGACTTGACTGTGGACGGAATCGGGTAGATAGATATTTTGGTGATTATTTCTGTGCATATCATAAATGCAAAGCTAATGCATACATATGCTACTCGCAATTTACTTAAATATTTACACAGACGGTATCATTTTACGACAAAAATCGCAATCAGTATAAAACTCTATCAAGAAATTTACTATTAAACCAGATTAAAGTGATATCCCATGTATAACCATGCATACAAATCAGGTTCCGACAGAAAATCCTTAACAAGATGTTAATACAGCAAACAGCTCTCGAGTACTTAGAATACCCGTTTCATCTCTTTGATTTTGAATTTATTTTGAGAATTCTTTTCCATACTTCTTGAAGTGACACTACAAACAATTTTCTGCCTGGTATAATTCACGTGTTAAAATCTATCTATACGGCAACTACAAAACAATTTTAAGTATACTTTTGCAGAACGTTAAATTAAATGACTTTGCCTCATAATAAATTCATTTTATTATGAGTTACTATTATATGAGAACCAACTATTATATATATGTATATCTACTATTTATATAAGAATATTATTATTAATATATATATATGTGTGTGTGTGTGTGTGATATTTCCAGTCGAGAGTCCGGATATTGTCGTTGCGAGTGGAAAGGCTGTAGAACTGAATAGACAGACGAATTTCACTTTAAAAACTCCACAGCTTTATTCGATTAAAATGACAGCTCATTTTTCTTTAAACGAAGATCACATATTCAATAATAATTTAAATAGTAATACTAGTAAATTTAGAACTTCGTCACACATATTTTTTAACAAAGGAAAGACGAAGAGGCAGAGCAAAGCGTTTGTATAGCAGGCAATGGTAATGAGCAGTCTGACGTAAAATGGCGCGTAGAGCTATTTATAGTAGCGGTTACATAACAGGCGAGAGAGTTATGGAAAGTACTGGTCTAGGGGAAAGATTTTCAAATTGCGGAAAGTTAATTAGAGGTTGCCTGTTCGTGTAGAGCAAAGCCATCGTATTTTTTATATTTTACATATCTATATCTATATACGTATATATACTATTTATATAAGAACCAACTATTTAACATACATTTGTTCTAATCACAGCAAAAGGAGTAATAAAATGTAATGTTAAAATCTAAGTTCCTAGTGCAGTAATATAGAACTCGCGTATATTTGGACGAATGGCTAACATGAAGCTTTAAAAGGAGTGCCATTTCTCTGGGCAGAATCATGATGGTTGCACTTATGCTTCACTAACAGACTCAATTCTGCACTGACATTGCCATACCGATACGATACCTGTCATTGTGATGTGAGATGCCTTGAATTCCACTCAGACCTACTTCATGTTCCCAGTTCAACAGCCACAGTTAAATCTACAAGATGTTGGAGCTTTTTATTTTCCCTTATATTCAAGATTTGGGGTAAGTTTCCAACAAAATAATGAGCGACCCAATGTGGCACGTAGCTTCCAATAATTTTTAATGGTTATCATACTCCATTTCTTCCTTGACTCTCATGGACTCCGAACTCACCATCTGCAGGACACTTACTGAAATACTGACGTACCGCAAATTATCCGTTGCTGCAGATTAGGAAATTTTGATAAAGGTTGACATACCCCAAACTCTTTCTCTCAGTGCCATGTCGGGTAGCAGCAGTTACTGTCAAACGAGAATTTCCCTTCTTTATTTTCCGCGTATCGAACGGAACTGTAATTATAATTAATTTTTCTCTGGTATAATACGTTATTTACATGATAGGTAATCTTGTGGTACATGATAGGTAATTTTGCGGCACATGATAGGTAATCAATGATAGGTAACCATGGCGGCCCTTGTCTTTCATTGTGGAGCACTTTTCATGCCAAAAGTGTGCTTTACAATAAAACTTGAAAAAGTTATATTAACTAAATTTGAGTGAAATTTAACTAAATATGAGTAAGATTCATTTCTAAAAAATCCGGACACTTAAAAAGAATTCAGATTAATTAGCGCTTTACATTTATGAAACTATGGAAATTTCAAACATCATTCCAAGTGTAGGAAGCATTTATTTGTTACTTAACGATAAACAAATAGCCTTCCTTTCAATAAGCGAGTAATGATGATCAGGCGTTTTTAAGTAATCCAGTTAAAAATACATTAGTGACGGTTCTGAGCATCACAAATTATTTCACCAAAAACGTAAGGGCGTAAGAATCACAAAATGTTTCTTTTTGTTTCCTATACCATAAAAGGGAGGGATAAAATGGAAGGAAATCTGACAAGTTTCCGAATTATGGAGTTCTTATATATGATTTTACGAATTCATTCACGTAATTACCCACCTGCGTTATTTTTTAAATACTATATTTGAGTAAAATTAGAAAGAAGGATCCATTAAATATAAAAAAGAAATCAGTTAAAATGCAAAGAAAAGCTTTGTTTCCTGAAGTAAAGAAGAAGCTAAATACAGTATATTTGTTTCCTATATACACAATAAGCCAAGTACAGGACATTAAATTCCTTTAATTGTCATGAAAATGTGAATCACTAGTAAATGGCACAGGTATATACTGTTACACTGAATGAACTGTTGTGCATATAACTATTGTATATAATATATAGCTATACATGCATAGTTACTAATAAGAGCCTAAAGCAATGGTCCAGACTCACGAATTATTCTTGGACCACAGAAATTTTCTGCTAATATTATTTACTATTTATTTCAGTATATACTATGTACTATTTCTAGATAGATAAGATTTTTGATACTGTTAATTATATAATGTAAGGACACTGGAAATCGTTAAATAAATGTCTTTCAAAAATGCGTATCACTTTTAAACTGTTGTTTGCTTTATAAGTAAGCGTGAGGTTTCCAGCATAACATCATTTACCCGTCGATATTCAATCTTAGCGATATTACAATTTCTTGTTATAACGTGCAAAATTTTTTATTATAAAAATGAAAAAGAACTATTTATTTTCATTTGTTCTAATTAGATCAACAGGCAGGTAGTTTTTGAAGGAAAGCAAGTTTGTTGCCATTTTGCAGGCAAATAAATGTTACATAAAAATTCTTTTCCACTTGAACTGCAATCAATGGAATACGGAGATAAAGCTTTTGAACTGCAACGATCTTTGTAATAAAAATACAAATATGATTACGTCACTTTTCTTTATTATTTTTATATAAATATTTCCTGCCATTTCGAAACATGAGCATTGAATTATCTTTCTTTAAATGACGTTAATATAAACTTTGCTCCCTGCAGTTCTAGTATTTTTCTTCTTTACTTAGTTTAGTTTTTGTTGTAAACATTTTATTTTTTTCCGAAAATAATTAATGTTCTGTGAAAAGATTGTTTGGTAAAGAAAACTAAGATAAAATATCTCAGATAAATTTAAATATGTAGGCAGATATTAAGCTGAAAAAAGTTCGCTAAATGGGATATAAATTTTATGTAATGCTATATTGGAAGAAACGAATAAAATAGTTGGAAAACGAAACTTTCAGAAGTCTTCAATTAAGCTACAATTAATTTTAGTTTGCTAAAGATGAAAACTTAATCGTAATTATTTATAGATCATTCAAATAAGTGTTAAAATCAACAAACGCGAATTTCGAAATTAATCTTGAAGATCTGTCAATAAATAAGATACGAAACTTACTATTATGCCCTACTAATTCTTACTTTAAGTCCTTTTTAATTAGCACAAATTTTCATTTCGAAAATGAGGTCAGAAAACTAGATCTCCGATTAAATTAAACGTTTGAAAATTATATGCTGATTTTTTAGTTCAGAATATAATCCAGATATAAGTTTTGCATACATATTTCTCAGAAAAAACGGAAAAACTTACTTTCATGATAGTAACTTTAATATCGAAACAAATTAATCTTCAACAATTTTGTATTGCATTGCTAAACTGCACTGCGAAAAAGCAAATGATTACAAACGAACATAATTATGATATCTATAAATTTTATGTGTTATCTAGAATTATTCAGATCCATCGTTTTCTTTAGTACTTTGGCGATGCATCATAAGAAATTAAATTAAAATATTACAGCATATTGGTACCCCCTTTCTCTTTTATTCTAATATTACTTATAAATTTAACGAAGAAAGAAAAAAAAAGAAAAACTTCTCTTCCTTTGCACTTCAAACACTTTTTTATTCCTTTCAATTCGTTCTTTAAGTAACCTAAATAAAGGTTTTCTTCTTTCATACAAATCAAATTATTGATTCTACGAGTACTAACAAATAAAAAAAGAAAATCTGAAAGGTTTCAGATTTTAAATTACGTCCAAAGGGGCGTTTTTTTTAACATTTTGTGTCTTGCTTTTATTTATTAAAATCATGTTCTTCGCACTTAAAGCATAAAATTCAGTTAAAGAACAATACCTCAAAATAATTTTAAACTGATCATATCTTTAGACCTTCCTATACACAGTCTCACGCGTTGGAGATAAAAATGTTTTTTTCTCTACAACGTTGTCATTGCTCGCTTGGAAATCCTTGACCATGTTAATCAAAAATTCGTTTAAGTTTTACAAAATATGAAACCGACAATAAAACAAATTCCAAATTCCAAATTTGTGCTTCCAGATGCCCATATTCGCAGGAGGATTACGTCATTCAAAATTCGATGGCTCTGGGTACCGTCGTTTTCTCACAATGCAAGAAACATACATACATTTATGCACATTCTTCATCATTTAATTTCTTTAAATATAATACAGGTCTGCACTATTTGGTAGCAACACTTTGAAACGTGAACCGACTTTTAACATTTCCGACGCAAAATCGCAAAACGAAAACAATGATCCTTCAGGGACAAAGCCCCTTTGGGCTAATAAAAGTCTTTCCTTCATTTGAAATACTTTCCTTTTTGTAGCTGGCCAATAAGATTTACTAGAAACTTTCCATATTAATCATAATCCGCCAACTTCGTTTAATCAGTCTGCATTGCGATCTGCATTTTGCATGTGTTTAAAAACATCATATTTCTTGTCTTTTCGTTTTCGCATTTTTTTTTTCAAAAGATGGCGTTAACACCGCTTGCATCATCTAGCAGCATCTGAAAATTCAGGTATTCGAAGAACGCTTTTTCTTTATCGAAAAAGATTAAAGCACTCCATGCTCTGTAAAAATGCCTTGTACACTATCTACCAATAAGTATTTGGACACCCGTGATAGAAAAAAAAACATTCAAATTCAATAGTTGATAGATCCTCCACGAGCCGCAATAACAGCCTCAGCCCTCCGGCGCATCCCTTCCACAAGTCCTTCGGCTATTGGAATTTTCTTCCACTCAGCTTAGAAAAAACATGTCAGTTCCTTCACCGATATTAAACGGATATTGCAGACCTTAATTCAGCTATCCAACTCGTCCTAGAGGTTCTGAGTAGGGTTTAGGTCTGGACTTTGGGGAGGTCAGTCTATTCGGTTAACCCCATTGTCATCATACCAGTCCATAGCCCTCGAGGCTTTGCCATAATCAACAATCAAACCAAACCCAATTTTTCTGGACAGCACCCTTCGGTCCCTATCTCCCAGTTTCGCGGGTCTGCCAATAATCACCGCTAACCTTTCACTTCTGAACCACGTAGACCACTGTCGAATTTGGGTAATTCAGTTCACTAGATATACCCCTTAAGGATCGGCCATTTTTCTGATACCCAACGATATATCGGCATTTACATGAGTGTCCAGATACTTATTGGTAGATAATGTGCATCACTTCACCTTTTATGACAGACTTCGCGTTAATATTTGTTTTTGCCAACCGAAAAAAAAAGGTAAGGAACATTTTTCGTTTAAGAAAAAGTGCAAGTGAACACAAATGACTATAAGATATTAATTATATAAACTGCTTTACCTTTCCTCATACCTAACTTCAAAAATTCAATCTAGAAGTAAAGTAGCATAGCCTTTGATCTTCGAGTTGATTCCAAATTCTGGAAAACGAAAATACAGTCTACAAGAATATTTCAATCCTTTCACGCTGTGAATTTATCGTATCATTCATAGTTCTATTATTATATTAATATCACTTGGTAGATTTGGTAGATTAATTTTTGGCTCTCAGAATGTTTAATATGCCTCTCTGTCTTCTCCATTCCTTCATGGGCACATTCTGTTTTCGGACAGCGGGCGGAAAATCAGTTCCAAAAATGATCATATTTCTTTATACTAAACTTGAAATTAAATTTTAAATGGGTATTATAAGAATATCGCACAAGTATCAATGATCAAAGCTTGTTTTATTTCAATAATGATTGCGGAAAACATTCCTTGCGCTAATTTAAAAGAAAAATCTGAATTTTCGAATAGGTTTGATTAACAATTCAGGCCAGGAAATACCATTGATGCTTTACTCTCAGCCTCTCCTTTATATTTATATACTTTTTCTTTTTTGAAACATCAGCGCGTATCGAGTTAGGGTCACCTTCATAGAGGTCGTAGGGATGATATCGGAACGCGTTTTGCTCATTGAATAAAAGGCGAAAAACATACTTCCCGTTCACATTATAAATCACGTGTATGGGAATGGTTTCCAAAGAGGATGATAGAGATACACGTGAATGATGCGATAAAAAGAAACAAAGTTCGCCAGTTGCAAGACTTTGCTCTTATCAGGAGACGAAATCCTTGACGGTTGACGCGATTTTCCTTTATTTTAAAGATAAGAACTTTTTTTTCACATGTTTTGTATTTCATTATTATTTACTAATATGTAACACTTTTATATTAATACACAAACTTCTAAATTGACCCAGATTTTCTGGTATGGTCTTCAATATACACGGTATTCCAGTTTAAAAAAAAATCAAAACTTCGACCTGAGTCTTATACAGAATATTTCATACTTTTTGAAATACAGTGAAACCTGCGTTTAAAATGTAATTCATTCCCGAAGACCGTTTGGCATCTGAAATTTTCATAAACTTAAAATATTTTCCCCGTAAAAAAAATGTAAAATTGTTTATTTGCTTTTCCGCCACAGATGATTGCTTATTACAAAAGTATTTTGTAACAAACTTTACAAAAGCATTTTTAATAAGCTTAACAAGAATATTCTGTGCACATGAAATTCATATAAAACCTGCTGAAGCTATTAAATCTAAAACGAAAACGTTAAATACCTTATTAATCAGATAAAATAAAACGAAAATTTCATTGAATTTGACGGTACTGTTCAAAGAACGGGCGCCAAAAGCGAAACGCAATGAGGAACAGACGTTATTGTTTGAATGACGAGTCTCTTTCCATAAAAACATCAAGTAATTGTCTTTCTGAGGTATCTTATTTTGTCTTTCTTTTTCTTTTAATACCTCTCAACTCTGTATGCGAACCGCTGATCCTCCGTTTCACTCCAAATCTGCCCATTGTGATTTACTGATTTCTGCTTTTAAAATGTTTCTAAAGTAACACTTGGAGCTGTCACTGAAAATACTTATGTTGCAGCTCGCTAATGCTTTACAGGGTCGTATTATTACATGAAAAATTTGCACATTACTCCATTTTGCGCAAACTTTGCAAATCAAAGAACTAAGATCACCTTCCTGTGAAGACACTTCCTTTACAATAAGCTTTATTTGCTGCTGCTGAAGTTGTTTCACTTTCTTCTTTTTGAGCTTATTTTTACGGCCCCCTAGTAATGGCTTCATCTTCATTGTTAACTTGCTTAGCCCATGACCAAAGTAAGAAAAGAATACTCAGTTTCAAAGCTCTCAAAATCTCTTTAACATAATATACCCATAATTTTCTCTAGGCCAAATTCATGGCCCTGTAAATAATCACTTGCTGCCAAGTTATGTTAATGAAAGTTAAGCCCCAAAATATTAAAATGATATTCCAGATGTCCTTGAGTGTTATTCTGTATCAGAAGTTACTTCACAGCTATAATTTGTTGCCGACTTAAGTGTTCGTAATTTGAGATATCGTTCATCATTCGGAGTTTTTGTTTGTTCGTTTAGATCAGCGGTCCTCAACCTTTTGACTAACGCGTACCATCTAACCAAGAACTGAAAAACTTTAGTACCAGCACTACATTTTACAATGATTATTTTTCAACTTCTCAAAAGAAATGTTTAAAATATATATATATTGCCATTTGCACAACCTATTGATTATTAAGTATTAAATATCCACACAAAAATATCAGATTAAAAATTGGTTACCATTTTAATTATTAAAATTTAAGTTATAATACCTTAGTTCTAAAATTTAGTGTGAAATTGGAGCGTGTTTAAGAGAGATCAATTTCTTTTTGTCTGGTCTTATTTCACTTAGTTTTAACCGTAAATTAGGATCAGCTTTTAATTTTGTTCTGTATTTATTTTTCAAATGTGACATGAAAGAAAATCCTTGTTAACACAAATAGGTTGTGCGAAAAGGCAATAAAAATTTCATATCTTTATTTAAAAATTTCTTTTTTCCTTTAAATTCCTTTAAATTCTTTTTTCGTTTCAGCCAAAAGTTGACAAATGTGTTATTTTGTAATTTTCAGTTAGAGTTGGATCACAAGAAATTTCTATCATTTGTTCTTTTTCTTCACGAGATAAAATTTCAGGTACTTCTGAACCAAATGGATTTCTAATTCAATTTTTTCATAATCCTCGGGAAAATACATATTGGAATTATTTGTCAATGAAAAAACAATGATTGTTTTGTAGGACGCTAATTTTCAAATCATGTTTGGTTGGAAAACTTTCTAAAAGTGGTAAAAAGCTTAAAATATTATTACCTCGTTCTTTGATTATTAGCTCGAGTTTTTTTATCATTGCATTTATTTTATCTCTAAAGGTAAACAAATTAACACTTTGTCCTTGTAATCCTAAATTTAATTCATTTAATCTTCCAAAAATATCAGCTAAATATGCTAAATACGCCAACCATAATTCACTAAATAAACATTTTTGCAATTCAAATTTTGAATCACAGAGGAAAATTTAAATTTCTGATCAAAGTTAAAAAAAGCGACAAAAAACTTTGCCTCTGGACGATTTAAAACTTTGCTTCTCGTCTTGCTTACCTTACTTTGGAATGTAATAAAAGCTTTCCATGTTCACTGCCCTTCTCTTGGTATAAAATCATAAATATTCTTGAATTTAAAGCTCAGCTTTTAATAAAATTAACATTTTTCACAGCTGGGTTCAAAACAATTTTCAGGTTTTGGGCGATTGTTTTGGCTACTAAACTTTCACGATGAATGGAGCAGTGAGTAAATTTACTTTCAGGGGCCACTTTCTTCATTTGAGAAGTAACACCAGAATGTTTTCCTGTTAAAGCCCGAGCTCCGTCACTGCATACGGCAATGCACTTATTTCAAGGAACACGATTCTCAAACATAAAATTGTCAATTACTTTTAAAATTTCATTTGCAGTTATTTGCGAAATTTGCATTTGCATAGATAACAACTGAAGGAACGTCTTCAGAAAGCGTTAAATTCTCAAAACTAAACTTGCCAACATTTAGTGAAAATCTGAAAGAGTGGATATCTTTTGATGATCTGTTTAATACGTGTATGCACAGTAATTCTAATTTATCAAATGATTAAAAGTTACAGTATTTAAAATCTCCATTAAAATGTATTCGTATCTGCAATATCGTATTCTGCAATCAGTAGCAATAACATATTACAGCTATGTCATAGCATGGAAAAATTCAAGAATCGTTACTCAAATAAGCGTGAGTTAAATTTCGCATGTGTTAAAAGATTGTTGTTAGTAACTTCAATTCAGAACAAATCAACTTCATCAGTACTGAGCTTGGTAGATACAGTGAATGAAGTTGTTCATGGTTTCGAGGGGCTCCAACAGAAAATAAAGAACTTTCGTGATACATTATATATACTGTTTTATGTTGTTTTGTAAAACTAGATTCCTTAACTAAATTTTGGTGGGAAAGACAAATAAAGAACCAGGGAATCCCAAAATTAAGTGAATTGATTGAATTTTTTTAAAACATTAGACAGGAACATTACAAAATAGTAAAATATGAGCAGGAAAGGGTTATAAAAGCAATAGCAAAGTAAAATACGTTAACTGCAAATGCTAAATGTACCTACTGCCAAGAAGATAACAGTTTACTAAAGTGTGCAAAATTCTTTCAGCTAGACATGCAGTAGAGAAACGAATGCGTAAAAAAAAGGTAATAATTTATGTTTCAGTTGATTTCCGAATACGCATAATGTTAAAAATTGTTAATGTGTGCCACAAATGTAAACATGGTGGAAAATCTCATCACAATGTATTATATATAAAGAGGTAAAAAGACCAGAATACAGATTGTTTCCTTCTATACAAGTCAACTCATTATTTCTAAAAATTATGAGTGGCCAGATCCGATAACAGAATCAATAGAATCGCCAGAATCCACCGTTATCTGTGCGAGCGCTTCGAATACTATGCAAGTCAGATTTTACTCTGTCTGCAGTGATTAGAGTTCAGAATGCAAAGCAAGGACGAATAAAATGCGGGTGTTTGTTGGATACTGGAAGTTGAAGGTTATTTATCACTAGACAGTGCGCGGAAATATTGGGTTTGAGGGTGAAATATAGTTCTATTCCAATTTCGTGCTCAGACACTTTTACAAAATGTTAGTGATAACCTCACTTTTGAGTATTTACCTGAGAATATTGGTGAATATTTTAGTGACTTGGATTTAGATGATCCATCATTTTATAATTCAAGCAAAGCTGATATTTTATTAGATGCAAATGTGCTTCTAACTTTAATAGCTGGACACATTATTAAGAGTGGTAGAAATTTACCTTTTGCAGTGAGTTCAAAACTAGGTAGTATTATTGAACAGTCGTTATTAGTAACAGCATTCGATAGACCTCCAGCATCGGTAAACCACGTAAGTGTAAATACCGAAGAATTAGCTAAGTCATTTTGGTAATAAGAGATTTCAGATTCACAGCCTCTTACAACAAAAGAAAGGTTATACACTGACTACCAATAAGTATTTGGGCGCCTGTGATACAAAAGAAAAACTAACTTTATTCAAAATCAATAGTTGGTAGAGCCTCCACGATAGGTAATTACAGCGTAGACCCTCCGGGGCATACTTTCCACAAGTCTTTATATGACAGCTAGTAGTATTTTCTTCCACTCGGCTTGGAGAACACATAGAAGTTCCTTCACCGATTTTGCACGGGTAGTGCACCCCTGAATTCGGCGATGCAACTCGTCCCAGAGGTTCTCGATAGGGTTCAGGTCTGGACTCTGGGCAGGTCAGTCCATTCGATGAACTGCATTGGCACCACATCAAGTTTGGTTAACGTCGAAACATGACAACTGGCATTATCGTCCTGAAAGTAACAGGGGTCCAACGCGTAAAACTGCCACAATGTAGGAAGCACATTGTCATCCAAAATAGTGCAGTAGGCACCGGAGTTGAGCTTACCATGAATGGGACCAAGGGTCCCAGCCCATACCAGAAGAAACACCCCCAGACCATAATTCCACCTCCGCCGAACTTGACTGTTGGCACAATGCATTCTGGCAGGAGACGTTTTCCAGGTAGACGCCAGACCCAGACCCTGCCATCCGAACGGTAAAGGGTGAACCTTGATTCGTCACTCCAAAGAACTCGTTTCCACTGATCTACGGTTCAATTTCGATGTGTTTTGCACCACATTAACCGAGCAGCGCGGTTGGACTTTGTAATCAAAGGCTTATGGGCAGAAGCACGACCATGAAAACCAAGCAGATGGGCTTCCTTACGGATAGTATTCATTGAAACAATACTCCCGGATGCCTGTTGAAACTCCTCGCGGATGAGGGCCATCGGTTGGGTGCGGTTCTTCCGAATTTCTCTGTACAGCACTCGTCGGTCTCCATCTCCCAGTTTCGTTGGTCTGCCGATTCGGGGCACATTCCGACAATCACCGCTCACCTTCCACTTCTTAATCACATAGGCCACTGTCGATTTTGGGTACTTCAGATCGCTAGATATGTCCCTTAAGGATCGGCCTCATTTGTGATACCCGATAATTATACCTTTCTCGAAATCAGAGAGCTCCGAACTACGAGGCGTCTTGCATGCGACTAAAGCCGATGCTGTTTCCTACACGATATATACCGGCGGAGTCCGTGACGTACCTTAGGACCGCAGATATCGTCATTTGCATAGGTGTCCAAATACTTATTGGTAGTCAGTGTATGAGATTCATTTTCCAAATTCGCATACTCGTGATGAACATGGAAGATACTCTGTTGATCTTCCTTTCAAACCTAACAGAAGAGTTTTGGGTAACTCACAGTAATTGGCTTTTCGTAGATTTCTTCAGTTAAAGAAAACACTTTGTTCATTGCCAGAAAAAATAATGAACATCGAAAGTTTATGAAAGAATATTTCTTGTTGGATCATATGGAACGAATTTCATCAGTAGATTGTAAATTAGAAAACGAAAGTATATACACACAAGTTAAAATGGAAGTAAAATGAAAGTTTCTGTATACCTCATCATTTTGTTTTAAATGAGTCAAGCTTAACGACAAAATTTAGTATACTGTTTGATGCAAAGTCATCATCAGGTGTTTCGCTTAATGACACTTTATGGTTGATCCAAAAACCCAAGACTATCTGATTAATATTCTTTTGAGATTCAAGTGCCACAGTATTCCAATAACTGCTGATATTAAGAAAATGTATAGGCAGGCTAAAACTGAGCCTAGGCATAGAGAATTCCAAAAATATATTGGACAGATAGTTCGAAGCAAGAGTGCAAAGTTTTCGGTTGAATAATGTATGTACTGCATTTGAAGCTATAATTGACAACGACAGCATTGAAGCAATTAGCAATTGATGAAAGTGAGAATTTTCCTAAAACCACCAATATAGTGAAGGAAGATTTTTGTGGATGATGCGTTGATAACTTTCAACAGGGTTCTGAACTAATAGTTAAAACGAACTATATTTTCAGAAAAGGTTAGGTTTTAACTCCAAAAATTATTTACAAATGATATATTGCTAGAAAACGTAAACATAAAGGGTCTCGCTTATGATAAACCGCAAATGGTTGGGGAAAAAAGAGTGCTTGGCCTGCAGTAATATCTCAAAAAAGATGGAATTTCTGTAACTTCGTGATTTTAAACTGACAAGACAAGTTAAACGGACTATTGTCCTCGATGGCAAAATTATTCGATCCTTTGGGTTAGAATGCAGCTTTTGTCATATCAACGAAAACTCTTCTGGGAAGGAAAACCCAGCTGATTGTGTGTCACGGGCATTCTCTCTGGTTGTTTTGGTAGTTAGTTCATAAACATTGGTGGGATTGCCCAAAGATAGAGTCAAGAAAAATTCCATTTTTTTCAAAAAACTTCGAATTATGATGAACCATTGAAATAAGAACGTAAATAATCTTCATGTGCTATTGAAGTATACACAAAAGAGTTACCATTGATTTCAAAAATATCATCTTTTGCAAAACTGCAAAAAGTGATCGCGTGGTGTCTGAGATTTATCAACAATGCCAAACTAGCGAGAAAACACTTGGGATTTCTAAGTAGCAAATTATTTAGTTATAATGCCGAAACATTTATTTGAGCTCACAGTGAAATCTTTACAGTATGATTTAAAACTTAGACCTGATATTAACTGGACATAGCTGTGGAAGGCAGTGAACGGAATTTTATTCCTTGCCGACCCTCGACTTCTGGAGGATTGTGGGAAGCTGGGCTTTCAATTACCATTTATAGCGTTGTGCAGGTTGTAGAGACATTAGGTTATTACGAAGCAGGAGAGGTGAAAAATGAGCAACGCCTTCGCCGGGAATCGAACCACGGACCTCTCGGTTACGCGTCGAGCATGCAGACCACTACACCACGAAGGCATGGGAAGAAGGCGGGACAAATACCTTATATACTCCCCCTTTTAAAGGGCGACTGGGGTTTTGGGGACCCAATCGCCAAATCGCGGTGATGGAGAATCATCATCCACCACCTTTTTAGTTCGGGCGCCAGTGTAGGGACATTAGGTTATTACGAAGCAGGAGACATGAAAAATGAGCAACGCCTTCGCCGGGAATCGAACCACGGACCTCTCGGTTACGTGTCGAGCATGCAGACCACTACACCACGAAGGCATGCGAAGAAGGTGGTTGAAATACCTTATAAGGTAATGTAAAATTAACTTAAAAGAGTTTCTAACAGTAACAAATCATATTGAAGGAATACTTAACAGCCGTCCTATTTCCCCTCTGTCAACAGATGATCTCTAAGTGATCCCCTTAGGTATCTCTAAGTGTTGAGGCCTGGCATATTTTTATTGGTTTTTCATTACAAAGATCCCCGGGAGGCAGTAATTTGGCAGATAATAGACTTTCCCGGTAGAAAAAGGTTACAAAATTAGTTTCAACTCATTTGGAAAAAGTAGTCACATACTTAAACAATTTACAACACAGGAATAAATGGATGTTCTCAAAGAATAATGTGAAAATAGGGATTTTAGTTATCATTAAGGAAGATAATATGCCAGTTTGTAGCTGGCTACTGGAAAGAGCGGTAGATGTTTTTCCAGAAGGTGACAATAAAGTAGGAGTAGTAAATGGGAAGGCAAAACATGGCACATTTAGAAGAGGTGTTTAGGAGATTTGCTTTTCGTAGTTTGAGGATAATATGGGAAATCTGAGTTACAACTGTTAAACTTTTATGCTTACATGTAGTTCTAAACTGTTATTTGATTTCTCGAAACTGATTTTCTTTTCTTTTTATTATACCTAGTAGGTGAAAGGGGGAAATATCTTGCGTCAGAAACGGTGACGTTAGATATTTATTCATATATTGTTGCAAAGAAGCAGTGAGGACGTTATAGGCAAAGATTGCAGTGAAGGAGCTGACAGTGAGAGAAAGGCCATCAATAGTCACGCCAGTTTTGAGAACCGGAGTGAGCTGCACATCTGGCGGTGGTAAGTAGCTGTGACGAAAAATATAAAGCTGAGAACGAGATCCCGTGTAAGCTGGAGTACACTAGCTACACGATAAAAAGACTACAATTCATTTTCATGTAATGTCTAAATTTCATTTTCGAACCAGCACACATACAACGAAATAGCAATCATTTGAAAACTGTACTCTAAGACACAAAAGCCGGAGCATAAGGCAAATAATCTTCTCGCGTGAAAAGTATGCTGTGAAAGCTATTTGTTTATTTCAGAGCTAAAAGATCTCAAAACAGCTGAAATGCAGCGGTTGCTCACAGATGTTCTTGATTAGCAAGCAAAGGAGCTATTTCTTTGCTCAGACGGTTCCATATTCTTAAGATCGTGCTTCGAGAGTGCTAATCTCTCTGGAGATGTCGAATTTTACTGAATGCGCCTCGAAGTTTCTACATGTCATTTTTGACTTTCGTGTAAATTATATCGTTCAGACAAAATTAAAGGAATCTGACCATTTTCAAATTTGCAGCTTTACGCTTAACTAAAGTATGTCGCGACGTATTACACATTTTCTTTGATACAATTTTTACTTTCTTACACATTTGCTTTATTAACAGGCTGTGTGAGTAAATACTTTCATGGTCGTAAGTTTTCATGTTCAATAGCTTATAATTATCATAATTACACTCGGTGGACTTTAAATCTGTCTTTGAGAGTTTGCATTACTTTTGCAATTTTTTTCTAAACTTGAACACTGTTAAGAAACTTAAAAATATTTGCTGAGTAATTTAGCCTAATAATACTCATTACAATTTATCAAATCTACAAATAATAAAAAGCATATTAATTTATCGGGAAAATGATTGCGTAAACTACGTTACATATTTCCTGAAAAAATCTCTGTTTAATAGTCTGCAGGAACAAGTAAAAAACATTTATGCAGAATGCAGTTATAGTTCTAGAAATTTGCGTTAAATCAATATTATTCTGAAACGTTAAACTTTATGTTGTTCGTTCAACGTAACTATCATTCAAACTGTCCTTCAAAATAATCTACTATTATTATTTCATTACGAAGTCTAATTTAGTTATTCATAAGCTAATGTGTTTATCTCGATAGAAATACTAATATCGATGTATCGATTTTGTACCACACTAAATAAATTTAATATTTTAACGCGATTTCGATTTATTGATTTAGGAAGTCCTAAAACAGCTCTCAGAGCCGTCTCATTTTATATTAAGGCACACAATATCCGACAACAAATAAAGGTTTTATATGGCTTCATGTTCACACTCAGAATAGAAAGAGGGTTTTAATACACATTGCAAACTAAGCACTATCAAAAGTTTTTTTGGTTGATTTGACGAGTTTTCCAAACATACATATAAAAATATATTTATTTCTCATCAAATAGTATACTTCTTTACTTTTCTAAGATGTGTTATTTACGATTGTCGTAGTAATCAGGTATTGAAAGAAAATCAGGTATTGAAACTTGGCATTTAATCAATATCGCAGTTTTGATCTAAATTTGAATTTCTTCTTTTTCATAAATTGTTGTAAAAAACGAAACATAAATCTTTCCTCAAAACGCTTAAATGCTGAAGCAAAAGCTTTAATTTAGTTTCAAAATCCTGTTTCTAGTTGACATTTTAAGTTTACAGACAGCATTTTCAAGAAAAATATGTATTTGTCTTTCGGATTTAAACTATAGATTTTGATAGCTTAGACATTATGATAGGTAGTTTCATTTGCTTATCAGTTAGATACGCAACATTTTAAAATATTTGTATTTTTTACTTCGATCCTCTCACGAATCCCTTCGTTAACTAATCGCCATCTGAGTCAAGTAATAAAATAAATCTTTATATCAATATTTTTAGAAGATACTGATAAGGATGGCTTTAAAAAACTAAGACAATTTTCTCCTCTCGACTTTTTAGAGGTATGGAAATGGAGTAACTGATATGTAAAAGATTATAGTGGATATTCTTAAAAATAAAAATGTACTAAACTGCTTACAGCAAATAATATACAAATTAAAAAACAAATTAAATGTCTTCCCATTTCAAATATTGTCACATATTTGAAAAGCGAAGCATGCATAGAGTTTTTACGACTTTTTCTATTAGGCATTTTTGTTTTGCAACTATGATAAGTATATTCCATGCACTGCTTGCAGAAATATTTCCTGCAGGAAAATTTTCTATCGATTTTATTTTTTCAGCATTGCATATTATTTCAATAAATATAAGTTTAATATTTATACAATAATAATACTTATTTTTCTTTTTATTACTTATTATTTTTTCACAATTATAAATTTTGATAATAATACACTGCTAGCTTCAATTTAACTGAAAAAAAATGGAAGCTACTTGAAGAACTATACTGTGTGTATACATTTATTAAATACGTGTGGAAATCATTTATGAGATCAGATTCATTTCAAACTACAAATGTATTAATGTTTTAGAAATTAGTAATTGTTTCGGGAAAAAATCAATTCGTATTATATTAATGTATACAATAAACTTCCCATTGTCCGTGAGCATATTATTCATTTTAAAAATTATTCGCACATAAAATAATAAAACGATACTATTAGTTTTAAAAATTATTCGTATCTAAAATCATAAAACAATAAGCATTATAATAATAAAAATAAAAAATTCCATAAACAAATTGCTCTCTTCTTCTCTCATCTCTAGCATTCTTTTTTCAGTTTCAAGGGCATGTAGTTTCAAGTTTGGTGAAACAATCAACAAACTGTTTAACCTTCTCTGTTTATAATGTAGTGTCGCTGATCTACCAAACGTGATCTCACTTTTTACTTTTAGACTAGGAAACCCAATAAATTACCTATGCCTTCGCCGAGATTCTAACTACGGATCTCCTCACAGTTAGCTACGTACACGAAATAATGACTTATACGACGCATGGAAGGCGAATGCAATATTTCATTGTATTATTAGAAACTAAAGAAATTCATAAAAATAACTTCTCAGATTCTATTTGATGAAACAAAAAACTGAAGGTTTTCAGATTTTATATTACGCCTAAAGGGGCTTTTTTTAATGTTTTATATGTTACCTTTATCTATTAAATATCATGTTCTTCGCACTTACACCACATAAAATTAAATTCAACAGCAATATCCTATAATATTTAAAAACAGCAAAATAGCATATCTTTAGAATTTCCGATACATAGTCTCGCGCGCTGAAGATAAAAAAGATCTTTTTATCCATTGCACCATTGTACATTGTACAGTGCAGCCATTGTTCGCTTTGAAATAGTTGAGTTTGTTAAACAAAAATTCGCTAGTTTCACAAAATATGAAATGGATAATAAAACAAATTCCAAATTCGGGCTTTCAGATGACCATATTCGAGTGGAAAATTACGTTAATTCAAAATTGGATGGCCTTGGGTACCGTTGTTTTATCACAATGCGAAGTCACAATGCGACACCGTTGTTTTATCACATCTGCATAAATAAGCATACATAGTTTATTTATGCAGATTCTTCATTATTTTTTTAATATAATACAGATAAAATATAATTTATAATTTAAATATAATACAGATAGAAATACAATTTCTTTAAATATAATACAGAGCAATAATATTTGGTGGCAACAATTTGAAAAGTGATTCAACGCAAAATGCCAAAACGAAATTTATAGCCCTTCTCAGCAAAATTGCCCCTTCGGGCTAAAAATGGGTTTGTTTTTTAACCCTCTCAGCATTACGAATTTGGCCCAGAAATTTCAGATTTCCCCGTAATATCATGTTAATCTCGGCGATTAGCGGAACCTGGAACTTTACACAGAGCGTGTTTTGCCGTTTGCCCACTTTGTTTCTCAGATTCAAGCTTATTATTTTACGACCGTGCATATTAATTGCCGGTTTGTGTATGTCGGTGCTAGGGCTAAAAGCCAATTCACGTTAATTTTCTCTGTGCTACTTTGGCTGATTATTGAACTTACTTTTAATTTTATATTTCTATTCTGAGTTGCAGCCAGAAGTATTGGCTAGTTTTTAAGCACCAGGAGTGCCATCTGTAAATTCTTTCTTGAGTTGAATAAAAGGGTCTTTTTAACTTTCTTATAATCGGCACAGTTTTAACTTAGCGAATAGTCGCATCACATTTCAAGTAAAGATCCAGCCAGCAAATTAAAATTTATTTAACTAGAATCTTAC
The DNA here is from genome assembly GCA_000611955.2 of Stegodyphus mimosarum. Lineage (NCBI taxonomy): Eukaryota > Metazoa > Arthropoda > Arachnida > Araneae > Eresidae > Stegodyphus > Stegodyphus mimosarum. The sequence goes on along the minus strand of KK116882.1, from coordinate 138,157 downwards.
AATACATTGAACTCGAAATTGAATTGATAACGATCTAGCATAAATTTTCGTGTGTAACGAATGGGAAAGGCCATCTTTCGACACGGACGTTTTCGTCCATAACCCTCCCTTAAAGGGTGGAACAGCTTCTGATGCAGAAATTTCCTTCCTGTAATGAAAAAAAATGTTTCTGTGACGATTAAAGACTAATCCCTGATACCATGCAAAAGAAATTTCTACTGTTGAAGAAATGCCAACATTTTGCCTTTAGCGACCAACTGTTTTAAATAAACGAAGGAAGCTTCGAAGAATGATAATTTGGATGTCTTTGAACGCTCTCTAGTATATAATGTATCACTTCAGTATTCATTGAATTATAGAAGATAAGAACAAGTGCAAGGTTCCGGAATTTTAATACAGTTTATATCATACGAAATTAGTTGATATTTACTGTTATGTATTGATAAGCAAAAGATGAAATAGTATGCACGAGTATGATACGTAGCGTGAAAGTTCTAAAGTTAGAATGAGCTATTATGTAAGGATAATGTATTTAAGTAAGGTATGCAATGTTTTTAAGTGAGATATTCACTTTTAGAAAATGCTGTTTTCTATTGGAATTACGAATTGAAGATCCCTGATGTGTAAATATACATATTCATCTCTTCATTTCTTATGACATTCAAAGTCGGCTTAGGAATATCGTGGCTAAGAAGCATCAGAGTTAAGCACAAGAAATATATCTTCTTCTTCTTAAATTTTGAAATTATAAAATAACAGCCAAACATAATCAATACAAAAAGATAGTAAGATGAAAGCTGCTACGGAAAAAGCAAGAAAATCTTTGATAACTTGCTAAAATAGATCGTATAATCGACGTTTTAATATGTGTCGATTAAACCGCAAGAAAATGTTTTTCTTGTAGTTGCTGACATTTTGCAACATGTTTTATGGAACATGATATCGAATAAATTCTTAAATAAAATCGACGGATTTTATACGACGCTATTTGACCATATTCGTCCACCAGTCGCCAAGTGGTTAAGACCGCTAAATACCGGTAGCTCGACCCGGATTCGAACTTAAGAGAAAAGATTGGCTGTATGATTGGTTTCGCGGTTTTCCCCATGTGTAACGTGAATAAGAGCCAGTTTCCCTTCGAAAGTATTCCCGAAGGCATCCGTCGTCTTAGAAAGAAGTCCTAGTGTACTTTGTCATATTCAAGTAACCTAACCTTGACCTTATTCATAAAGATACTTTATGTACTAATTACTTTTGGATAAATTAATGTAAGCAAATTATAGTTCCTATATTGTGTAGCAAATTCACTTAATTATTTCAATTATGACTTAAGAATTAATTTTTTATTATTCTAAATTTATGCTGCACAACGTGTATTTTATTTAATATGCTTTATTTATATTAGCTTTTGTTTAATTTTAATTAGGGTTTTTGGTAGTTAAGATTGATACGTATTTTCCACTCGATACTCGTAAGCGCGTTGAAACACACAATGCAATTGGGTGCTTTTCTGTGTAATAAACTTGATTTTATATTACTTAACTTAAGTTGACCCATTCTTAGTTTATATCACTGGAAGCAGAAAAATTAGCTTTTTAATTTAAGATCACTTTCAAGATTCTAGCCTTAACAGATTTTAAGATACAGTCAATTATTTAACTGAATTTTCCATTTTGCTTTGTGATGAGAATAATGGGGGAAGGGATTGAAAAAGATGCACTTTTTTAGCTGAATTCTAAGGCTTGGTTTACGTATTAAGGAGACTCCAGTGGGGTTTCCCGGTGGGTCGAGTTTAGGTTTGTCAGTTGGCCTTGCATGTGTTCCCAAATTCTTAGCATTCGTTTGGCGAGATTTGAATTTGTGTTTAGTTCAACACTCGGAAAAAGAAGAAATTTTACAGGGGTGTATGCAGGGTTTGTAGTATTGGATTTTTCACCCCTTTTAGCGGGTCTTGACGTTTTATGGGCTTACCTTTTAACAAAAAGCCGTTGCAGGTGTTCGCTCTCTTTTCACACGCCTTACCGAGGTTCACGAAGGGCAAAGGTGTTCGTTGAAATTGAAGAGGAACTTTTTGCTCCCTCAGTATGTTGTAATGATTACCAGCTAAGATGATGTTATTTGCTGGCCTCGGCCCTTCCTCCGTTATGATCTTCCAGTAGAATGCACTTCCTTTAAAGGGCAGTTTGCCCCTCCTAAGACTTCTGAGTTATCCTGCAATTAGTTTCGGCTATTGAAAGAAAAAGAAAACTTAAACAATAATACGAAATCTCTATTATTTGGTAAAAAATCTACTACATTTGATTATTCCTTCATCTATGTTATGCTTGCTGAATTCCTGGAACTCTAATCTTAATGATGGCTGCTGAAAATATCCTAAATTTTGGTTATTCCTTCATCTACGTTATTCTTGCTGAATTCCTGGGAAAATGAGGGATGGCTGCTGTGTCCACGTCTCCCGTTAGCGTGAGTTCTCTCCGGTTAGAGTCCTTTACGTAGGCCCACGTAGAGATAAAGCTTTTCGATGGTGATCTGTTCCAGTCTGCCGGGAGCCGACGACCCTTGCTGGAAGACAGAGTGCTGTGTCATCGTCGTCAGCAAAGTTCTCCTTTTTGTCGTTCCCTTTCTTCTAATGGGTTAATCTTAATAAAAAATAGGTTTTCTTAATCGTAACTTTACGCAAACTTGTTAGAATTAATTGCTAGAAGGGTTCTCCCTATTTTAAAAATGTAAATTGTACTGGCTTAATTTTAGAGTGATTTTTGTTTCAAAGATTTCAGTTGTTGAGAAATTTGAAATTTTGTTTTATTTGGTGAGCATACTGTACTTACTGAGGTTTAAGTAAATTGTAAACTAAAATAGAATTGTTTAAGTTTAATACTCTTAACTCACTAAAAAATCTCTGTTGTAACTCAGTTTAATGAAGAATTAAGATGAAAATTTTATAGATTGATCTAACTAGTAGAGATCTTATTTTACTGTGCAATAATAAGATATAAATTTAAGGTTTGTTAGGAATAGTAGTATTCTTATTTTTATAGTGCAATAATAAGGTGAAGAAAATAACTAAATTTGTTAATAGAATAGTTTGTTATGAATTTTATAAAATTTTACTTAAATGAAGTAGTTATGCTGTTACTTAATAAGTAGTCACTGAAATGGGAAAAAATGTTTTATTTTGGAATTACTGAATTGTTAAAAACCAATATAAATGTTCTCTGTTAAGTGTTTTAATTTTTTTCTCCCCGGGGGAGTTAATTTAACTTTATTATCATATTGAAATTGACAAAATTAATTTAAGTGAAAAATAAATACTAAAGGTGTTCTTTAAATTTGATATTAATTCTTGTGTTCTTGGTATGTTAAGCTACACCTTTGAAATACATGATTTACATGAGTTCACGAGCATCAAGGTCCATGGGTTGTTTAGGATTTTACATAATGCAAATTATATTTTGGATACTTTAATTAGCAGGCAAAATTATTAACTTTGTTTTGTGGTGTTCTTCAAAAGGACACAACACCTAAAAGCAAACATGACACTTAAATATTTTTGCTTTTCACAAATTTTTTAATCTTTCACTTACGCGAAAAACAAATGAAAATTTCAAATCGCGTTAAAAAGGTAATAAAAGGGGGAAAATATCATTTAATAGAGAACTCGAATAATAGAAAGCATGAAATAAAAGCCTCCCCGTAAAATTAGATGAAAAACGAAAATATCGATTGAGACTGATTTTTTGATGATAACAACCAAAGATTGTGATGATAACAACCAAAGTTTTTAAAGTAACAGCCGTTAAACATGAGAAAATGTTTTATAAAATTAAGAGGTTACAGATTAATTGATGCTTTTCAAACATCTGATATCTTAGCATGACCGTTCAAATGAAGTTGTCCATATTTTTTTTTCATTTATGAATATTCAAAATCTCTTTGTTCCACAATGGATATCATTTAATTAGCATACAGACGCACTTTGTGGTATTAAACTTTGTTTTGTTGCCTTCTTATATTTGCACATTTTAGATATCGACAGACTGAGGCAATCCTGCATCAGTTTTGCCAATTACATACACTCACTTCTTATATTCAGTCACATTATGGTTAACCGCACCAGTCTTTCTGAAATTATGATGAAATTAATTTTGAAATTATCTTAAATAATTATCTCGAAATGATCAGTGACTAACACAGAAATTGTCATTTTTTAAAATTTGGCTTGATTTGCTTTACATTGTAGAGTCGTTAGGTTCATAGAAGCAGAAAACATGAAAAATGTGCAGTGTCCTCATCGGGATTAGAACTTTGGACCTCCTGATGCTAGTCCGGCATACTTCCAGTTACACCACGAAGGCATGCGATAAGGAGAAGAAAATAACTTACGTTCTTGTCATTTGAAATGATGATTGGGGAGGCGAAGACCCAGTCGCCAAATCCTGGCGGTGACGAATTATGGTCCTCAACATTTTAGTTCGGTCGCCTTTGTGGAGTCATTAGGCTTTTTCATTGCAGAAAATATGAAAAATGTGTGATGCTCTCGTTGGGATTCGAACTCTCGGCGCCATTCGGACATGTTTACAATTACAGCATGAGGCACGGTCAGGAGGGAGAAAATACATTCCTTACAATATTGCCTAACCGCATCCTGCCAAGACAAATTTTCATTGTTCCAACTAACTAAATGGATATACTGAGCTTTAATCAGTACATAAATGTATAACTCAGCAACGATTTACTTACTATTATTTATAAACTAAAAATCAACAGATTTGTTTACCGTATATGTGCGAGATTCAGACTAATACAGATTATTTAACAGATAAAAATACAGTCAAAATGATAAGGTTCGGCTCCACTCCGATTCTCCTTTGCTTACAGCTAAGTTGTGAACAGATGAGTAATCTCTCACTAAAACTCACTAGAATAGCACCTAGCGATGAGCCAGTCAGTGAATGTTAAAAGACAGTATCAGTAGATCACCGCTTTACCGAGCCGTGCTCTCAAAAATCCAGTTGTTCTCTTCATTTAAACTTAACATAATCTACATTTTGATAAAGGAAAAATAGGAATGTTAGAAATGAATTTACAGATGAATAATGGATTAATTAAATAAACTTTTAATTATAAGTCCCAGAATTTGTTATTTACCTTTGTAAAGTATTAAAATTATCCGCCTCACAAATTTCTGCTTACCCCAGATATTGAGTACTTCTCCAAAATATACATATATAGTAAAAATACTATTAGTTTTTATAACACTTACAACATTGTCTTAGTACTCTATCGAAGTTGGGACTGTTAATTTACAGATTTCTCTAAATGTTTAAGAACAGGAAGATTCGCAATCTTTCGTTTTGAATCACAAGATCAAAATTACTTATCTCAGAAATCTTGTACTGGTCATACAAGACAAACTGAATACGGAGGAAGGTGGAAAACCAGTCTCTGCGTTAATTAGTTAGCAGATTTATGAACCTGAAATAAACAAATGATAAGGAAAGGAGCCTTATTGTTTTATATATTAGAATTTTCAAACTTAAGTGACCAAGTACCCTCTAAATGGAGAAGGGGAGAAGATTTATTGTCTCAAAATGAATTTCAAGCCTTTAAAGTGCACACTTCGTAAAACGACCAGTTAAAAAAACATGAAATTAGAGATATTAAAAACATGCTTTATTAAATAATATATTTTGCTGCTTGTCGAGATTATTGGCGCATGCATAAGGTATATATATCATGAACCCATTATGATTGGTATTTCTAAAAAGTAAGAAGCGACATTTTGGAAGAGACAGGAATAACCATCATGGCCCTATAAAGCTATTAGTTCCTCACCAAAACATCAGCTATGTCCTCCATTAGAATCAATCAGCCAAAATTCGGACTCCGATCTTTCGACTGCTAGTTGGGTACGATACCAGTTTCCGCAATACAGTACGCACGGGAAAAGGTAATAGTTCTTCATATTTTCCTTCATTTAAATGGCATCTACTCACAGCGATCGAGACCCAGTCGCCAAATCCACGTGAAAACGAATTACCATCTTCCACATTTAGGTCATGTGCCACTGTAGTAGGGTCTTTTCGAAACGAAAAAAGGAAAAATCAACTCTGCTGTCTCTAGCACTCAAACTCCGGATCTTCTTATCGCTAAGTGGACGTCTATCAGTTACACTACTAGACCACGAACGAAGGAAGAAGTAAAGTCCTTATAAGCTCGGCCCAGACTTCTCAAATTTCATTTTCTTTCATTATTTTGTGTTTCTGTTGCGTATCAGATTTTGTAATCGGCATAAGGTATAATACGTTATACAAAAGTTATAATTTTCGGTTCACGTGTAAATAAAATACCGTACTACATTTACATAACATTTTTGCTGTCAAATATTCCTTTGCCGTGATCATCTCTATTTTAATTGAAATTATCAAGTCAAATTAATGTAAGCAAGTTTCATATACATTTTGAAGCCAATACAGTGATCTGCTTTATTGCGATATTCATTTTAATGTTATGGGCTAGACATGTACCTGCAGTAATCAAAGCTATGCCCTTATTTTACCATGAATGATATATATTTCACTATACAACCATCCATTGACTGCGATTATACAAATTATACTGTGCTAAATTTCCATACATACAATTATGCAGACATTGTACAGATGGCAAAACTAAAAATCAGTTAATTCGTAACTGATACGATTTTAATGATAATAATGCAGACACTAATATTTAAAATCATCTATAATTAATTTAGAACTATATAATGTAGAATACAAACAATGCATCAGAAGCAGAATTTAGAAGAATATACAAAATTGTATATGCATTGTAGGATGCACTAATACATTATTTGAAAAAATTTAATACGCATAATTAAATAGAAGTAAAATAGTTATTTTTTGTTGATAAAATATTCAGTAATATTAAAGAGTATGAAACAAATTCATTAATATTAAACAACATGAAAGAAGTCAGTATCCTCGAGCATAAAATAACTAATTAATTTAAAATAACTAACTCCGAGCGTTAAATAATTAAGCCTTTTGTTTTTCGTTTTGAGAAGCTTTGTCAGTGCTAAAAAATACTTTTATATTTAATAAGGACTCCAGAACAAAGAAGGCTAAGTATAAAAACTAAAACGCCGTAAGATTAAACTTTAAAGAATGTTTTTTCGCTGAGACGCAGCGAATGATCAATTATTTAAGTTATCACGTGAAATTTCGAAAGCAAACAAGCCGAAGCGTTTCAAAAACGTTTAGGTAAGCATCTGGAAATAGTCTGTTAGTTGAAAGGACTGAAACGTTTTCTTAATCCCCTGAAGGGAAATAATACTTCAAATTCTCTCAGATGATCTTACTTTAGATAAGGATAATTTTTGTATTCCTCGATAACGATGATTCTTGTTCATGCACAGAAAAGTATTCAAAATAAAAATCATAAGTAACAAAAATATATTTTTGGATGTTTCATCACAATAATAAGCATTATTAAATGCAAAAAGCTTTTGTCATGAATTTTGAAGTGTATAAAGTCAAATTTACTTTTGATGGTATTTAAATACAAAATCAGAAATCCGTGTTGAGCGAAAATCTGTAAATATCTCATAAAACAAAACTTTCAGCATAATTTTTGCGAGTTCCAAATAATTATATTATTCGATATATTAAAGAACAAGCGTACTACTTCAAACATTAAGTTCAACCAGTGTAATTTGCGACATTCTGAACTATCCAAGGCAATGTTTTAACAACATTCGATTAAAACACGGGTTGGAATTGCATAGTTCTATATACGGGTAATTTTTACTTCCTTGTACGAAGTAAAAAGGAAGTATTGTAATCGTGAAAAATTTCGGGTCCCATATTTCAACGAAAATATCCATTTTGACCGCTATCGAATGCAATTTAACGATGTTTTTGCATAATATCTAAACGTAAGGACAGACTAAAGGACTCTTTTTCCCCAATAAAATTATAAAACTGACTGAAAAGGATTCTGAAGCGATTTTTTCGTGGCGCCTGTGGTATGTACGCACGTGCTTATGTATGTATCTCGTATAACTCAAAAACGACTAGCCTCAGAACGCTGAAATTTTGTATATAGGACTACTATAACATGTAGATGTGCACCTCGCATTTTGGTTGCAATAGGCCGCACCAAAAGTATATAAATATATGTATATACTTTATATATCCACTCTGTTACTCGGCTCAGTGAGCTCAGTTTCTTTAGTCTTATATGTTTGTAAATTGTGCATTTTTTACTTTAAAAATGATTGAATTATGTTGTTCTTATCTTTCGATTAAGATTTTATGCCTTTAATTAACCTGCATGGAATAATCGTGTAATTAGCAACAATTTAGAAATTTTTTAAGTGCGGCTAAGCCTAATTTTGGTTATGATAGCGCTCATATTTGTTTACATTTGAAGCTTAGCAGAACAGTGGATTTGTTGCCAATCAAGAGAAACTAAACTTTGCAACTACAAAGTAACGTCTTATTTTATTTTATTAAATTACGTTTGATTCATTCTGGAATTATCATTTAACTTATTAGCTGGTTTTTGCGTACAAATTATAATTTTAATTGTAAAAATTGTTTTTTTGTTTTAATTGTTTTAACTGTATTTGGTGTTTTATGTTTTTCTATATCTTTCAATTTTTAATGAAAATATTTTGAATTTTTATGTATTTTTGCCTTAATGCAAAGTGAAAACTGAATTAATTAGAAGCGCATGCGCATTAGGTAAGCGGCGCTGAATCGTCTGTCTTTAGCGCCGAAGTGTGGCTATGGTAAATAAATATAGTGAACTTTAAAGAGTGTATTTATTCTATTGTAGTTTATGCGCTATCGACGAAGTAGATTTAATTCAAAATTCGTTAACTGTTAATTCAGTATGTTTAAATGAAACACAGGAAAATTGCGTATAATTTAATATTGTGGTGTACACATTAATAATGTTGTGTACACATCAGATTTTTTTCCTAAGAAATATGATGGAAAATTCTTGCAGATTTTCCATAGTTTGCCGACATCGCAGACGAACCGCGTTAGATCAAAAATATTGGAAATATTTCAAAGATGTTACCTTTATTGAAAGATATTAGAACTAATCTCTCCACTTATCATAAAGTACAAACAGATCTATTACTGAAACTCTTACTTTTTGTTGTTTAGTTTTAAAACTACGAAGAACATCTATAGTGCTTTATAGTATGCAAGGTAATATTAGTGCATTCTAAATTTGACAAGTAGGTGGTTTGTCTTCAAACAGTGAATGTATGGATAAACACACGTCAGTGTCGTAGCACTTTATTTTATGTACGCAATCGCTATGGACTACCGAAAACGAAATGTTGCTGATAAATGTACTCTGAAAGGGGAAAAGCAGTTCTTTTTCCCGTCGTTCTCGGCCGACTGCCGAAATTAAACTTGTGTTCTTCTCATCTCGAAATTACTATTTAGGATGTATATTACTATAGCATTGTTCTAACATACGTATTTTGACACAAAATCGGACTTTTTCTAAAATGACATGCCACGTTTTTCCATATTTCGATTCTACGACTCAAATCATTCCTGAAAACCAAATTTTGTATACTTTGATGAGAAACATTGGTGATTCGAGAAAATTATTTAGCGCACTTTTTTACTTTAGGCCAAGACTAATTAATTTGGTAAAATTCTCAGATTATATTAACCTTTTCACCTTCACTTTCATTCTGCACGGAAAGAAAAGGCCTCGTTTCTTCTTTCTTCCAAATAATCTTACTTTATATTATATTTTTAAGCTGTTATTTTCAGATTTTATTTTTTAAAAATTTTATTTTAATTATTTGAGTTGCGCGATTGAAAATTCTATTTCTTCAAAGAGTTGTTTTAAAAATTTCTGTTTAATCATTCGAACTGCGTACTTTAAGCATATTTATTCATATAAAGTTTTTAAACTTGATTTTTATTTTATTTAAATTGCATTTCTTTCAAAAAATCTTTGTGACCCAATATTTATTACGATCTCTCTGAAAACTGCAGACTACATAGGAAGTGCAAATATCGCTAAGCACGATTTATACATCTTTCAATGGGCCGTTTGAGAAAAGATATAAAAGTTACCGGCAAAGTATGAAATCCGACGTTCTATAGAATAAATACCCTGGCATTTTATAGAATGCCTAAAACTTGACGGCAATGCATGAAACGATTAAACATTTCACACATTGCTTAGGCGTTCTATAGTAAGACAAACGACAAACCGGCAAAGTTTGAAATACATCCGTGATTCGTTTCGAATAATCGATACTGCTTATCAGAATTAATAAATGATGTAAAAAAGCTAAAATTACTACTAAGAATGAGCTATGGGACTATTAGTTGCTGAATTGCTATGATGTGATAATTTGGGGGAACAAAAGGTAAACTCAATTGTACTGTTAAAGAAGGCGTCAGTACTATATAATATTACGTCACGGATTTTTGGTTATTTCACATGCTCCATGAAACTCATTTGGCTATTGCATACGGAAGACGTGACAGAATGCTGAAAGAACTATACTCACCTTTGTGAGTCCTGCCAGAAAAACAAAAAGATGTTAAAAAGGGTATTGTTGTGACACGTATGATTATTTCTGAATTCCCTTTGTCAGGTAGATCTTATTTATTTCCAGACTAGCCATATACAGAATACAAATTGATTATGATATACCAAGATCATCTTACTAATGTTGTTTTACCTATTTTGAATAAAAGGTTTTTAATGGAAGTCTTTCATTATGTTTTCAAAATAATATTCTTATTTTTGAGGTGTGAAGGTCTTTTAAATAACAGCTTTATCATGACCTTTGTTTCATATTTTGCCTAAAGAGCATTTGTCATTCTATAGAGTGCCTAAGTATTATATGCAATAGGTATTATATATTATGCCTAGATCAGGTACATATCAATTCTCATATTTCATACTTTCCTAAAAACGCTAGGCATCAATAAAATGAATAGGTATTCTACAGAATACCGGCGTTTCATACATTGCGGTAACATATAAAATGAGAAAGATATATAATGAACATTTCAATCTAGAATGATATGCATACACATAATTTTCACCGTTTTAAACAGCTTTATCATGGTGCCATTGCTTTACGCAGTTTAATCACCCTACATAGAGTTTACTAAAATATTGTTCATGTTTCCTAATAAACCAAAATTTCTTATTTCTTAAATCGTAGCAATCAAATATCACAGCATAGATATACATAACGAAAATTCTTAATGCCTTGATGAACGAAAACTGTGAAGCGATTTTGACCATTATGCTGCACGTCTTTAGAGGCTAGGCATTTTGAAGACATGAGATGAAAGACAGTAAGAATTGTTTCATCAACATTGAAAACGCCTTTAACTGATATCCATATACTTGTTTGTGTAAATATCTGTATCGTGAACAAAATCTGTTGAGACATCATTGGATTCTCCAATTATGATTAGGCATTACTGAAAAAAAATGAATAAAGAAATTCCATCTGAATAATTCTTAGCAAACGTTAATTTGGAAATTTAGGGTTCAAAATAACTTGTAATTCATTGAAGATTGCAACAAAGTGCGTGAACCGCATTTGGAATTGTTATCGCTTATAACAAATATGCCGAATTTCCAAAAGACCCAATATATATACTATATTCACATATATCATCGGAAATTTTAAATAAGAAACTACTCTAATGTTTTGCAGGTATGCCAGAAATACATCTACTTTAAGATAATGATAATAATTTCATAGGTTATAATTCAAAATCTTTTGAGAAAAATTTTTAAAAATATTTAAAATACAAATTTTAAAAATAAATCAGAAGAAAATGCTTGCATTTTGTTTGGATTAAAGCTAAATTTTGAATTATGAAAGGAAGAATTTAGTAAGTTTAATTTAAAACCCAGTACTATTAAATATATACGAAATTCAATTAATATTGCAGGGTAAAAATTCTGACTGTAAATTTCAAAAAAAGTGCTGCTGCTATTTCTACAAATCTTAGCATTTTGGCATAACTTAAGGAGTAAAATCAAAATATAGAAGAAAACTGGTATGCAGTTTCAAAAAAAGCCCGATTTCGTGTCAAAATACGTATGTCAGAACAAAACTATACATATATATCCAATAAATATCTTCAGTCGCGCTTGCGAGATGTGAAAAACCCAAGCTGAATTTCGTGAATCGGCTGAATAGTAACGCCTACGAAAGTTTAAGTTTGAAAGATGAGCTCTTTATGGTAATATTTCAGTTTATAGAAGAGAGGACTGTCTGCAGGTGTACAGAAACATTGTTGTTTGCAATGAATTGCTTGTCAACTATTACGTTATGCAAAGAAAACTTTCTTACTTTTCTCTGCTCAGTCATTAAATCCATAACAGCAGGTATCGGCTAAATAAAATCAAATAAATAATGAAATTATTTTTTTGTCATAAACCGGCGATATTTTAATTAAAACAGGTAATCAATGCTATATGCTGTATTTTGCAGCTTTGTTAGATTGGAAACGTTTAATACTAAAATAGTAATTCACATCTTTGCATAATACATAAAATATATGTTAATTGACTGTTTACAGTTCATGTTTTTGGTCAGCGGTAAAGTGTTTCTTGATCAGTGAAAAGTGTTGTGACTTATCTCACTTGTCTGTCAGTAGCATCAGAACAAGCCCACGAAATTCATCGTGGCAAGGATAGCAAGATTGCGCCTGCCGTTGGCAAGAGCCTTGAGCATCATACAGATGACAATATGACTTCGCTTTTGAAGAATAGCACCCCAGCGAACGAGTTAAAAAGGATCTCCCATCCCGCTTCTTCTACCACAAACCTCTAGAGAGGACTTTCAGCTCGCCGAATATTTAAACAGCTCCTGTGTCGCATACACACTATACATTTACAAACATCCATGTTTCTCCGGGATTCTATCCCGTGCCCTTCGGTATTGCAGTAGGCTTTCCTAACCATTGTACTCTCGGCGGCTCAGTGAAAAGTTGAAACAGATTGCGAAAAATTGACTCTTTATATCTCAGCACTGTCCGAGTGTCAACTTTGTGCCACAATCAATAGAATAACCCAAATAAAATTAGTTCTATGCCCTTAATAACTTAAAGAACAAACCTGAGCAGTTAATAGTAGCATTTTTAAAAAAACATTCAAAAACGTAAGATCTTGAAAGATAAGTTGATACCAAATAGCTACCTGTAACATAACCATTTATTATATTGTTGCGTGCGTACGGGTTCGTAATGGATTGAATGCACAAGTCGATAAAAAGTTAATCAAATTTATTTTTTTCACAAGAAATAAAACAAAATGCTGAAATATTTCCTCAGAGATATTCATACAATCTCACAATATCTCAAACGTTAAACAGAACTCAATTCAAAAACAGAGAAACCAATTCTATCTCACAGCAAATTCGCTACAATCAATAACAGCACTAAGTAAACATACAGTTCACTTAAAACAACAGGAACTGAGCTGAGGTGTTTTAATTCGGCTTTTATAAGCTTTTTAATTATTCCCAGAACATTCTGGTAAAATTTATTTTCTCTAGGCCTCTGGTAAAATTTCTAGATGACAGCAGCAATTACGAGATATTTATTTATTAAATATTAAATGCACGTGCTTTTGTATTTTTACTTTTCTGACGTAGCTTTCGCTTCAAAAATCGTCTGCGTTGCACGGGAAAATAAAACAATTTTAATTACAGTTCTAAATAAATAGCAAAATAAATACGAAATCCGTAACAATATTATCATTTTGCGCAATATTAGTTTTGACTACCGTTTATTTAACGAAAAGGACGTTTATTGTATTATTGAATGGCAACAAAATAGTAAAGAACAGTTTTCTTTTACAGCTATTCCTCAATACCAATAAGTAGAAAAGAAACGCCAAGCTATGTCTTCTTTATTTTTCGACATTCAGTGCTTTCAAAACAAAGATATAAATAATATAACGTGTGCCCATTGTTTCACGCACTGCAAGAGCGATCGAGCCTTTGATTATTTGTCTTCAACTATACGTGGAAAAAAAAAAACGGCTAAAGGTTCGCCTGTACATAATCGCCCTGTCCACAGTTCTAAATTACGTAAGAAAGTACAAAAGATGGTATAGGAAATTTCATGAAAAATAAATTCGCGCGTTTTAAGACAGTCAGCACTTCTCCATTGTGTATCACATCGGAGATCGAGATATTTGTTTTTTATTTTATTGAACAGTTACATTCTAAGTTATAAATTTTAGGAGTAATGAATTATACCTTGTTTTGATACGAGAATGTATTTTACTCTCAAGGTCAGATACCAACAGCAGGTGAAGGTTCTTCTAGGCATTCGTTTAAATGACTGTAAAAAAGAATATGTAGTTGCTAGAGTAATAAACAAAAAATATAACATTCCTTACGTACAAAATTCATTTAAGAAGGAAACCAATTCAAGATAAACCTTTAACAAAGCTGAGGTTTTAGAATAGCAATAAAGCCTAACGCTAAGAAAGAGTTTGGTTTAATTAACTATGGCAAAGCACCCGAGAGCTTTCTGCCTAAGAGGATGGATGCCTTCGTGGAGGACTTTCTAAGACGCCGTCGATAGAAAGAAAAAAAATGGACTTCGAAACAATTGTAGTTTTTTTTTCTTTTCATTTTGATATTTTTCACCACGTGAACGTCTTTAAATATATACATTCAGGTGCAGCTTTATATACTATATGTACGGATGATGGATTTCTTAGATTTCCAAGAGCAATTTTTTTTCTTATTTCTGATCTTCTATTGAATAGCATAAGTAATCTTAAGCTAATTGATAACTTTTCCTTACCCATTTTTCATTAAGACCTTTCATTAAACTCTACACATTAGTTAGACTCATGTCTATATTTGATGATAATGTTTACAAATTAGTCGTAAATGTCCGCATTTTATATTTTAATGTTCACTGAAAATAGAAAAAATAATCAGCATCACTATTCTTAAACCTACTATATTTTTCCTACAACGGCCTTTATTTAAAATTTAAAACAAATAAGAAAAGGAAAATTTTCAACACTATCGTTTTCGTAAAACACTTTCCGTCAATAACAAAAGTGCATATTTTAAACAGAATTTCTATTTCGTTCATTTACAGATCTGAAAACACAAGTTCACAGCAGTTTTAGAAATTACACAGACATAACTACACATACACAGATAAACTACACATACAGTTATTAGCTGTAAGTTTATTCAAAATGTATATTGGCTACAATAACCAATTTTTGATGATTCAGTCTTTGATCAGTAAATTTGAGTTTTGTAGAAATAATGGCGAACATAGGATCAATGGGTCCAGGAGGCCAATACTGAACGGCATGCGGGATCTCAACGGCTCCGAGTCACTAACGTCCGATAGGATAGACATATTAGTCCTTTCGGCCTTGCTGGATGGTACAGCCGCGCCACATACCCTCAGTCAGGACCTTGGTTCGAGCTCAGGACGACAAATATACCCACGAACAGTGCGACAACATCTAATAGCGACCACAGATTATCAGCACGATGATCTTTTCTGTGGCTCCTTTTGACGTGCAGCAGAGACACCCATGCTTACAATGATGCTTCGAAAGACCACACTGTATATAGAAGGGGTACCACATCATCTTTTCAGAAGAATCTGGTTCTGAGTGCAACATCATGATGGACGTATCCGTATGTGGAGGCAACCACGAGAACCAACATTTCTCGCTTGCATTTGTCATCGTCCTATGGGTTCAGCACGATCATTCCGGTTGGTATGGGATAGGATAGTGTACACACCCCGGTACTTCTCGTTCGTATAGCCAGTAATTGTGAACAGCAAGCCGTTATATTTCTTACAAGGACGTTAAAGCCCATGGCTGTGCCCTAACTTCGAGACCAGACTGATGCTATCTTTAAACAATATAATGCGCAACAGCTTGCTGTCTTTACCTTTTTTCGATACATAGGGTGTTCTATTGCTGCCCTGGTCAGCACGTTCTCCAGATTCCTCATTCATTGAGAACATCTGGTCACGGAAGGGGATTAACTAGGTACCACTCATGATGAACTCTAAGTTAGAGTTACCGCTATCTGCATTATCCAAACTCATTTCGACTCGACGTCCGGCCATAGTACAGCAGTTGTTGTTGCCAGAGGTAACAGCTCTGAGATTGAATTTTGCAGACTGTGCATTACAAACCACCTGAAAAACTAATTGTTTCATTCTCCCTTTATACTTTATATGTAAAATAAATAAGATTCTGCTGTTTGCTTTGTAGAGACACTAGGCTATTTCGTAGCAGGAAAGATGAAAAATGAGCAGTGCCTTCGCTGGAACTCGAACCACGGACCTCTAGAATACGCTCCGAGTGTGCTCGATCATTACACCACGAAGGCATGCAAAGAAGGCGGGAGAAATACCTTATACACTCCATCTTTTAAAGGGCGACTGGGGATTAGGGAACCAGTCGCCAAATCCTGGTGATGGAGAAGTGTCATCCACCAGCTTTTTTAGTTCGGGCACCAATGTAGATTATTTTTGAAGCAGGACAAGATACAAATGAGAAATGCCCTCGATGGGACTCGAACCACAGATCTCTCGAATACGCGCCGAGCGTGCCGACCACTACACCACGAAGGCATGATAAGAAGGCGGGAGAAAATACCTTCTAGCTTTCTACCCTGGTATAGCAGTTTTAATGGCTAGTAGTGTATATATACATGACCACGTTCAAAAAATACCTATGAAAATGTCTTTAGATATAATGTACAAATCTTAGTTTAAAATAGCTGTAGTAACTTTCTTTATACTTATTACCTCTGCAGGAACGATGGAGCCACCAACTGCTGAGCTGTAAAGTCGTCGAACACTGGTAGTTCCGACCTGGGTTCGATTGTAAGCGAACAGACTGGCTGCATAGAAGTTTTCGTGTTTTTCCTCATGTGTAATACATCCCTCCCCTTAGACAGATAGTTCTTGTGTGCTTTGCGATAATTAAGTAAGCCTTCAAATCTTCAAAAACGATAATGCTGTTTTTTCAAGGCAAGATAGAAACAAGCTTTCTAGACGTCCTGCAGTACTGGTTCAACGACAGTGATACCTTTAGCGTCTATCAGAATTTAGTCCACAGAAATTGTTTCGCAAATTAAAAGGGGAAGGAAGAGAATGAAACGAAAAGTAAGCCATAGGGAAGATGCGCAAGTTTTCGATGGTTGTTCTCGCCAGGAAATTGCCAATTTTGTGGGCCACATGGGATCAAGCGTTCCCATGATGGAGTTTACTACTACGTATATGGTCGTCTGCATTGGATGTGTTCCATAAGATTTTTACACGTGAGGATCTGTATTAAATGCAATGCAATAAATACATGATATTCTAGTGCACTATCTCTTGACTAGATAAAGATGTTGAAGCGGCAATTCTTGCTATATTTAAAGTTGGGATTCATGTGATTTTTCAGACTTGCCTTGTGGGCCACAGCAACAAAATAATATTTGAGATGTACTCACAATTTCAGTTTTCTCTCGGAGCAATATCATCTTTAGACACATACTTCGACATCTTACCGCATTGCCTTAATTGTCAAAAAAATGTCATGCTAAAATCTTTCATTATTGAGCAAAAAGTTGTAAAGCCTTCTCAGCTGAGAAGACCAGCGTTTTTAGGTTGAATTTTCAGCGCCTATCATAGTAAAAAGAGAAGTCAGCAAAAATAATAAAATTTTGATTTTTTTATTTAAGGGCGCATTTATTAAGCGATAAAATATTTTTAGTTTTTAGCAATTTAATAATTACGTTATTATTAATAAAATTACTTAAAATTTTAAATTTATGCTCAATTATCCAAAGAAAATTTTCTTACACTTGATTCTATTGATCAAACTAGATGTATCAGTAGCTAATAAGACGGCTACGATTTAAAAGAAAACGTTTTAATACATTTTAAATGCTGCGTTTGATTAAATGCAATAAATTTCACTTCTTAAAAACTAATGCGTTTCCGCATTCATTCTAAACACATGAAAATTGGCCAATTCAGTAAAGAAATTTCTTTTCCTTTTTTAAGCCTGTTTTACTGTAAGTATCATATACCAGTTTTCAGATTACTTGAATTAAAATTTGAATAACAGTAATATCCACCTTTTTCTTAAAGAAATCACTATATCGTGCTCCAGTACATAGGTAGATAAAATTATTCATCATTTGAAATCACAGATTTTTTGTTTTGTGTAAGTAGCACTTTACAACCTCTAGTTTTTAGGCGTGCGATCAAAAAAGATCATTTCATCATTTTAAAATTGCAATAAATAATAATAAAAAAATCTGAAAGCAATTTTTAAGCAGCCCAGACCGTTCGAAAATTGCTTTCATATTATTTTATATAGATTTTTTTAGATATTATTGTTATTCAAATTTCAATTCAAGTAATCTGAAAACTGGTATATGATACTTACAGTAGAACAGGCTTAAAAAGGAAAAGAAATTTACGCCCTTTTGAGCGTAAATTTCGTATTATACCCAAAAGGACATTTTTTCATTTACACACACAAACATGTTTCGAGAGCATCTTGGCTAAAAATATTTAGAATTTCCTGTAGACAGTCTCGCGCTGGAGGTAAAAATATTTTTTCCGTACAGTGTTGCCACTGCTCGCTTTGAAATTGGTGATTTTTTTAGTCATAAATTCGTTAAATGTTTACAAAATATGAAATCGATAATAAAACAAGTGCCAAATTAGGGCTTCCAGCTGCCCATATTTGGGTGGAGAATTACGTTATTCAAAGTTTGATGGCTTTAACTACCGCTGTTTTTTCACAATGAGAGAAACATACATACATTCTTGCAGATTCTTCATTATGTTTTGTGGCAACAATTCGAAAGCGTGACTGAATGCTCTTAGTGATTCGACGCAAAAAACCCTTTTGACACCATTTGCTCTTCTGGGCTAACGCCCCTTTGTGCTAATAATATAAAGGAATTGTAATTGGTATTATCGGATGCTTATTCGAATTAGGTTTAAGGTTTATCCTAATTTTATTAACAGTTATTTTATGCATCTTTCCTATCTATTCTAGTTTCAGCTTACAATTTCCTACCAGAGTGTAATTTCAGAAGCGTATTTACTGCAAATGAGTTAAGAGTAGTATTTAACTCGCTGGAGAGAGATCCTGGGTCGCTGACTAAAGTCGACTGACTTTAAGTCGCTGACTTCTGGAGAGAGATCCTGAGTTTCTGACTAGCGTGCGTTTGCCTTTTGGCTAAGTCTTTCTTAGCTACTGCTACACTCGGCCATACTTTAGACCCTTGTTTGGCTTCACCGATTTAATTAAGATTTAGGGGCCAACTACTTAGAATCTTGATAGCTTCGGCTATATCTTTCAGTTAGCTTTAGTGAAGCTTAGTTAAGTTTAATTTCCTATTTATTTCAGTTCAAGCCCAAGTGGAGGCTTTGCTGTAAATTCTTAGTTAGAAACTGATTGTATCATATTTATTCTGAAAAATAAAGGGTAGTTAACCCTTATTAAGTCTTACGTCTCTATTCACACACTTAAGCGATTATTCGCTTGTTAGTGTTTGTGGGGTTCAAAGATTGAACACTGGATTAAATAAGCAAAACCCCACATTTGGCGCCCGATTGTATTCTTGACGAACCATGCCGCTAGCTAGTGAAAATTTCTCGTTGACTTCTCCCACCTTTCAATTCCCTCAGCCACAACCAAACCCAGTGGAGGGATTCGGGTTTATCATAGAAACAATGAGAGCGGAAATGAAGACAGTAGCAACTTTTGATACAAGAGGTTTCGTGATGACTTTCCTGGAGCAGCTGGATTTACATTTCATGTTATATCCTGTGAACCAGCTGCAGAAAATTATCATCGCTACGTCGAACTTAAAAGGTCAAGCATTCAGCTGGTACAAAAGTATTGGCAAGAGTTTGATGGGGGGATTCAGGATCCGAAACGTACACTTGGGAAATTTTTAAAACATCGCTATTGAAAGCATTCCCAGTTGTGAAAGACCGCGCAAAATTGAAATCCGAATTATTTAGTAAATATCAAACTAATTTCGACGAATTAACGGATTTCACTCGCATTGAAGATCCACATTGTCAAATTATTATATGGGAAAAGTCCTGACAAAGAAATTATCGAAATCATATTACTGCGGTTACTTCCGTCAATCCAGTACTTTCTTTAAGTAAGAAATCCGCAAAAGCTGGAAAGCTTATTTGAATAAGCGGTAGAATTTCAGAGTAGGCGAACGGCCGAAAACGCGCGTGCGAACAATTTTAGGCAGTACTCAAGGTTTCACGCTCAAACGAAACCTCAAGGTCAGCAGAATTCGCATCGGCAAGAGGGGAAGGTTGCAAAGTCAGATAAGAAAAAGACTGGTCAGACCAAAGAGTGGGGAAATAAAAATCAGCTGGATCAAGGGGCAGATAAGAAAAATTCCTCAGAAATCAAACTGAATACGGTAGTCGTACAGAATTTGGCCTTGCCAGAGATCCATATATTATTAAACGACGTCCCTATTACCTCCCTACTGGATACCGGGGCTCAATGCAGCTTCCTGTGGCAGGACTTCTTTAAAGTGGGGCTGCGTGTTCAAATAAAGAACGAGGTGCAGAAATAAATTACTTAGTGTAAAGAATTTGTTAACCGCAGTCATATTGGGGGTTGATTTCTTACGGGCAGCTAGCGCAAAAATTAATTTCAAAGATTCTACCTTACATGTCAAGATGGATAAAGTGGAAGTTGAACAAGCCGCAGCCCCGGATTTGGATCTAAATCACCTCGAAGGAGGAGAAAGAGAGAAGTTGGAAAAACTGATAAGTGGGTTTCCACAATTATTCGACGAGAAACTAGCTTCTGCTAGATTGTGTCTCACAGTATTGATACTGGTAGTGAGCCCCCAGTTAGATTTAAACCGTATAGGTATGACCGTGTGAAGGAAGACATTCTCGAGCAACACATTAAGAAAGTGCTCGAGAACAAGATAATTACTCCAAGTACCAGCCCCGATGCTAGTCCAGTAGTTTTATGCAGGCAGAAGAATGGACTGCCACCCGCAGATGGAGATTCACAGTTGATTACCGTAAATTAAATAGTATAGCGAAATACCCCCCTATCCCCTCCAGATAATAGATGAAATTATAAGAAAGATTTGGTCTACTAAACATGTGACCACTTTAGACCTGACATCAGGCTATTTTCAAATTGCAATAAAACCCGAGGATGTCGAAAAAACATCTTTTATTACAAAGTCAGGAGTGTATGCCTTTTTGAGAATGCCGTTTGGCTTAAGCGGAGCTCCGGCTACATTTAAAAAAGTTATGGACATTGTTTTAGGGCCACTCTTGGGCAAAAGTATAGTCATCTATCTCGATGATATTATTGTGACTAGGGAAACCTTAGAGGAACACATTAAACATTTAGAAGAAGTTTTTACATTATTAAATGAGGCGGGCCTGAAAATTAATCCAAAGAAGCGCAAATTTGCCGCCAAGAAATTGAGGTACCTCGGCTATAAAATCTCGAAAAACGGGATTGAGACGGACAACTCCAAAATATTAGCGATTAAAAGTTGTCCACCTCCAAAAACGGCCAAGAAATTATCTTCCTTTTTGGGAATGTGCTTCTATTATAGAATGTTCATAAAAGATTTTGCTAAGATAGTCGAACCCTTGTCGGTTCTTAAACGAAAAAAAAGAGGTTCACATGGACAGCGGAGGCGAACACGGCGTTTGAAGAATTGAAACACGCCTTAATTAAGCCCCTTGTTCTTAAATTCCCGGAAGGGGATAAAAATTTAGAAATTGCAGCAGACGTGCCAGACTACGCAGTTGGGGCAGTTCTTTCCCAAAATGGGCAGCCAATACCCTTTTTTAGCAAAACGCTGAATCAACGCAACTGAACGGGAAACACTCTCGCGGCGTTATTAGCATTGCAAAAATTCCTCATTTACTTCGTGCCCCGACAACTGGGTATTCAGATCACGCGGCAGTTGGTCGCTTGTACTTCACTAAAAATCTTTCACCCCGGTTTATATGTTGGACGTTAAAACTGCAAGAGTTTAATTTAATAATAAAACACAAGCCGGGGAAAGAAAATGTAGTTGCGGATGCCCTATCAAGAATCAAGATCGATGAAGAGGGAAATACAATTAGATGTACGATGCTAACCGCTAAAATAGTTGAATCCCGTGAAACAATATTTGCCGAATTAAAAGCGGACCCTGAGTTCAAAGACATTTACGCATATTTGGAAGATCCCGAAAACTTTAAACATGTAAATTGAACGGCTATTCGCAATAGGGTGGCCCATTTTGAAATATATGATAAATTGGTGTTTTACACGGAAACAACCAAGGATAAAGAAGAGCTGCGGCTGTTAGTCCCAATGAGTCGACGCTTAAATATTTTAGAGGAGGACCATGACTAGAAAAACTATTTTCCGCTGTTGTACAAGGTGATAGTGGCGTATGTCAGTCATGTCACTAGTATCAATTAATTACCGATGTTAATTACAATCCGGCCGGTTACTTAAATAGCATAAAAACCACTTTCCCAAATGAATTGGTTGGCATTAATTTGCTCGATCCCTACCCTAGAAGAAAAATTAATAAAAACAGATACTTGTTAACCATTCTGGATCATTTCTCATGGGAATAGCTGGAAATAATTTCCCTTAAACGAGCTTCAACAAAAATAGTAGCAGATTTGTTTCTAAATAAATATATTTTAAAATACGGACCCCCAGTAAAAGTAATATCAGATAATGGTAGGCAATTTGTAAGTAATTTATTTGAAAGTCTTTGCACAGGCCTTGCACACGCCATCTGAAGATGGTACTTTATAGACCGCAATCGAATATTGCGGAACGTGTAAATAAGAAAATAATTAAAATTATTCGGAGATATTTTAAGAATTATCATGACCGTTGGGACAGCTGTGTCAATGAGTTAGACTTTGCCTTGAGAACAGCAAAACACGGAAAACCCCCGGAGAATTAGTTTAAGGAAGAAAAATTTTAACGCCACTGGATAAGCTATTTTTCGTTCAACAAAGACAGGAAGAGTTTAAATTGAAAAATATCCAGAAAATTATTGATGAGTTCATCAAAAATTCCGATGCGGCAAGGCAGAAACAGAAATTGCACTACGATAGAAATAGACGCGATATAGAATATACCGTGGGACAGAAAGTGTTAAAAATCAGACATCCATTATCGTCTGCACCAGGATGGCGAAATTCGAACCCAGCTTTGATGGGCCATTTGTTATTGAAAAGATCAAATTTTCAACGTTTTATTTAAAGGCGGAAAATGATCAGCAAATAACTGCTAATGTTGACCAGATCAAGCCATATTATAGTCGTACTGATTTTTAAATTCTAAAAGATCTATTGCAGGATTCTGGGAGTGCGACAAGAACAGTGATGTCTCTGTCGCCTAGCAGGGATCCCCCAGCAACCGAAAGAAAACAAGCAGAGAACACAGAAAAAAGTACCGCGAAGCGAACGCAGGAACAGTCGCAAAGTTCAGGCTCAGCGAGAATGAAGAGAACGAAAAGAAGAAAAGTTTCCCTTCAACAGAAGCTTTTATGAGAAAGCGAAAAAGCCGGTGGATAGTATTCTAAGAAAACGTCCAACACTAGAACTTAAGCCAACCACCTCGAAAGAAGCCACATGAACTTCGGAGCGAAGAACCACGAGAGAGAAAAGGTCAGCTGACATGGAAGCGGTGCCGTTTCTGTATGACAGGAAGCCCAAAAGAAAGTTTAACGATCCCCAGCAAAGAAGCCGGTCCCAGGGCCTAAAGAGAATACCAGATTTCAAGAATCCTCAACCCATCCAAAAGTCGGCGCGATTCATCGAGAAAGGGAAAAAGCGGAAAAGAGTGCCAACAGAGATGACAAGCCAGCCAAGCCGAAAACGAAGATTACAAGTTCTGAAGTATCTAACTTTCGTGGAGCTCTGCTTAATTAGGATGGAAGTGTTTAGAAGAAAAAAAAATAGATAAGTGAAAATTTTCCTTCGATCCTATTTTGCATTGAAAGTTTGATTTATATCATGTTGTTTAAAGTTGCTAAATGCTGTTTAAAGCAAAAATTTGAATTCGCAAGTTTGCGAGAATGTAGTTGTAACAGAAGTAATGTTGTAAACAGAAAAGATTTTTGAATTCGCAAGTTGGCGAGAATTTATTTTGTAGATACTTTTTTGAGAATTCTCAAGTTCGGAGAAACTAATTTGTGAATATTTTAGTCAAAAGACTTCAATCTAAAATCTGTTAACTTAAAGAAAGATTGTAGCAAAAGTTTGTACATTTTGTATAGCAAGTATAACGAATGATGTAAAATGAATTTTAAAATATTACATGTTAAAATGTTGTAGTGAATGTAGAAATGCTATTGTCAGCTTTAAAACTATTTTAAAATTAAACTAGTACAAATGTAAGTTTTGATCAAAGCATGACTGTAAAATACTTTGTATAATAGATGAATTGAAAGAAAGTATAGATTGAATGTGCTTAAAGTTAGGCTCTCCAGGCTTCACTTAAGAATTTAAATTAAGTTCTATTTTAGCACACTAGAAGAAGTTTTGATGTTTAAGGAGTCTTCTAAGGTCTCGAGTGTCAAGCTTTAACAAATAGTAGTTCGCCGAAACACAACATTAACACGCTCAAATTCACTCAGAACGATTTCTGGAGAGCGTGGGGAGAAGGAGATTTAAATTTTGTGTGAATGAAAGCTGGTTCAGGGCCAAAATAATTTCAAGAAAGAGTATTAGTAACGAAAATGGAAACTTGTATGAAAGACATTACTAATACTTTTTCCTTCCAGATTAATTGGAAGGACAAGACTGACGTCTGACTGAAAGTAAAGATGAAGCAGACGTATATCAAATTGTAAATTTTATGAATGCAAAATTCTTAGTTTTAGTGTAGCTTTAGAAATTGCTGTAAAGTTGGCCCTAAACAGGAAACGTTTTAATGCTGAATTCAAGAACGCACTATTGCTAGAAGTTTAAACTTTGATGAAAAAGAGTTTTGTAGAATTTACACCCTTAAACAAGGTCGTTTTGAGACCTTATTCTTCGAGTATTTAAATTCTCGTGGGGAAAAATATAAGGTTTATCCTAATTTAACAGTTATTTTAAGTTTATGCATCTTTTCTATCTATTCTAGTTTCAGCTTACAATTTCCTACTAGAGTGTAATTTCAGAAACGCATTTAATGCAAATGAGTAAAGAATAGTACTTAAGTCGATGTTTCACCGACTTCTGAAGACAGAGTCTATGTTTCTGACTAGCGCGCGTTTGCCTTTCGGCTACGTCTCTCTTAGCTATTGCTACGCTCGGCCATACTTTAAGCCCTTGTTTGGCTTCGCCGATTTAATTAAGGTTTAGGTTCAACTACTTAGAATCTTGATAGCTTCGGCTATATCTTTCAATTAGCTTTAGTTAAGCTTAGTTAACTTTAATTTAATTTCTATTTATTTGAGTTCAAGCCTAAGTGGAAGCTTTGCTTTCAATTCCAAGTTAGGAACTGATTGTACCATATTTATTCTGAGAAATAAAGGGTACTTAACCTTTTTTAAGTTTTACGTCTCTACTCACACACTTAAGCGATTATTCGCTTGTTAGTGTTTGTGGGGTCCAAAGATTAAACACTGAGTTAAATAAGTAAAACTCCACATAGGAAAGGAAGACTTTCACATTTCATGGTCTTTAAAAATTGCTAAGTAATGTATTTTCTCATCTGAATTTCATATGTGAAATGACAGTGTTGCAAAGGAATATCATTTTCACTTTTTATTTCAATCAAATTTATTTCTGATACTGCTATCTTTAATGTGAATCATGTGTTCTGTTCGATGTTCTTTTTAGAGTAAAAGCAAGCAAGGCTTGTCAGACATACACTGGTGTGCAAAACTTAAGCAACAATGTAAAAATTTAGCACATAGCCATGAAATTGCAGAAAAGGAGGTCTGGAGATCAGTACAATGAACACGTAAGTCAGTAGAAACGTCATAAGTATGCAAATATCAGGAACTAAACGTCAGAGGCGACGTGAGCGTTCACAAAACGCATGATGTCGGCGCGCGCAGCTCAACAGTAGAATAAAAGGAAGGACGGAGACGCAATTCAACATATTCGCTGCAAGTGCCAGTGAGTCAGTTCGTGAAATATGGCTAGACGAAATCACCTGGGTGACTTCACACGTGGAAGAATGATCGGAAAGCTGGAGGAGGGGCTTACTGTCACCGGTGTAGTTGCAGAGTTTGGAATCAACAAAATAGTCGCTTCGCGCTCTTGGAAAGCGTTCCAAACCACAGGTATAGCTGTTAGAAAGGTTGGTGGTTGCCGCCCGAGGATGACCGATATATCGTCCTGCAGGCGAAAAGAGGCCGACAGAAGTCAGCAAGCGCCATTGCTCAGCAACTCTGTACAGCAACGGGGCGACAAGTGTCGAGGTTTACTGTGGCCAGACGCCTTCACAAAGGGGGCCTATTCGCCAGCCGTCCTGAATGCTCCCTCCCGTTAAAAGTTGGCCACCGACGGCACCGTTTATAGTGGTGCAAAGAGCACAAAAACTGGACAACTGATCAATGGAGTCGTGTCCTCTTTACGGATGAGAGTCGGTTCAGTAGCAGAAGCGATTCTCAACGTGTTTTGATTTGGAGAGAGGCCGGGACCTGGATTTATACCAGTAATATCAAGGAAAGACACCGTAACGGTGGTCCTGGAGTTCTTGTCTGGGGAGGCATTATGCTGAACGGACGAACTGAGCTCCACGTTTCCGACAGAGGGTCTGTAACCGGGGATCGCTATTGTAAGAAGGTACTCCTTCCCCATGGGCGTCGGTTCCGAGGTGCCATTGGCCCAGACTTAATTTTTATGGATGACAATGCACGGCCACATCGAACTCTTGCTGTTGAGGAGCTACTGGAAATGAAGATATCACTCAATGGATTGGCCAGCGTACTCCCCAGATTTAAATCCCATCGGACATGTATGGGATGCTTTGGAGAGACGCATTGCAGCACGCTTACATCTTCCGGAGAACACCCAAGAACTCAAACGATGCTGATTGAGGAATGGGCACTCCTACCGCAAGAAATGTTGCACCAGCTGGTTCTGAGTATCCCATATTAAGAAACATCTGCCTGTTGTTCTTCCTCTTGGATAGACAATCATGAGTCACGATACTATGCGTTCAATAAAGCTTGTTTTTGTTTGATTCCATACCGTATGCATTGTATTCCTTTTTCAGCTCCGATGCTTTCTTCATCCTTTACGTACATAATACTCTCCTTCATTTCTGCATTTCATGTCTCTCAGTTGATTTCTCGTGGAGTTATGGCAAAAAACCCTGCTGTTGCTTAAGTTTTGCGCACCAGTGTACTTTTGGCAGCATTTAGCACTTTTTCCATAAACAAGACAACAACAACAACGGATAATTAAACTATTTTTTTAAGATAATCTAAGCATGATTAAAAATTATTTTCTGAGAAATTAGAAAGTTATTTTTAAAACTGCTTAAAAGCTATGAGGTTTTACACATATTTACATACATATAAAAGTGCACCACTTTATAACACGCTAGTTACAAGCATCTGGCAAAGATAGTTAAATTATCTATGCGTGCATGTTAAATTACCTGAAATTATTATTGAAAAATAATAATTAAGCACTTTTTTTATAGAAAAAGAACAAAGAAGTGATACAGGTGTCGAATAGATACGAAATTCAGAACCCAGTGGCATTAAATGCAGTGAGGCAAAGAGCTTCCACCTCAAAGATGAGAAATCGTCGATCTGATTACATATCGTGTAATCTTGCCAGGAAGGAAGAAAATTAATTCCCACCTTAATGCTATGTTTTGTCAAGCGTAACAACTTCTATCATTTTCTCACGTGCTCTGCAATGCATGCGAGTTGCTTTGATTTGACGAAAGACAACAAAGAAAATTTGTTGCTAATATTTTGAGAGGAAAAAAGAATGTTTATGTTGATTCAAAAGAGTACCTATTACCTTCTTTCAGATTCTGCCTGGAATACGTGTTTTTATGTATACAGAATATTGCTACTCCCCATTAATGCTAATTATGATTAAATATTAATACAAATCACGAAACAAAATTCAGCTCATCGAAGTTACTCTGATAAGCGACATTAACTATTTTTCAATTCTTAATGATTGTGGTTTTTATAGGTCGTCATTTGACAGCTATGCTGTAAATTTTCAATTTTTGATCACAGATGTGTTTTTTTAGACATCAAAATATTCGGAATACACCTTCGATATGCAATGACGAACAAAATATCTGCAATTTTGATACTTTTGAAATGAAAGATAAAGAAAAATAGAATCAGACGATCACAGATCAAAACCACGTATACGTGCATTTAAGATAATACAATAATATATAACAAAAACTAAAAGTAAAACTTCATTTTAGTAAATCCTTAGAAAGCCCAATAAAAATTTCCTGTTCATAATAATTCTAAAAGGAGCGTATCTTTAGATTTTCCCATACACAGTCTCACGCGCTGGAGATAAAAATGCTTTTTCTGTACAACGCTGACATTGCTCGCTTTGAAATCCTTGAGTTTGTTAATCAAAAATTCGTTAAAGTTTTACAAAATATGAAATCGATAATAAAGCAAATTCGAAATCTCAAATTTGGGTTCCAGATGCCCATATTCGCAGGAGGATTACGTTATTCAAAATTTGATGAATCTAGGTACCGTCGTTTTATCACACTGCGAGAAAAATATACACATTTATGCAGATTCTTCATTATTTAATTTCTTTAAATATAATGCAGGGCGATAATATTTGGTGGCAATAATTTGAAAAGTGAAACAACGCTTTTAGTGAATCAACGCAAAATGCGAAAAGGAAATTAATAGTCCTTCTGGGCAAATTGCCCCTTTGGACTAAAAAAAGAGGGAACTGAAAAATAAATAAAATTCACATTCTGCCGTAGATCGTATTATTTGTTAGTTGGTTAAGTATATTTAGCTGCAGTTTCATTAAGAAATCATTCATACAGTAGAGCTTCTTTTATCTGCATTTCAAATTGCCCGCATTGCATTATTATTATTAACGTGTTCCGCCCAAAGGCAGGGATGCTTTCATGGAGGACTTTCTAACGGAAAATGGCTCGCATTAACACTTTACACATGAGGAAAATCACGAAAATGCCCATGCAGCCAGTCCGTTCGCGAAATTCGAACCTGGGACCGAACTACCTGTGTTTAGAGATTTTACCGCTCGGCCGCTGGTGGGCCTTCCGTATTGCATGACCATCGTTTTAGAATATGTAAAATTCAACTCTTTCTTAGTTTTTTTAAGCTTTTTAAATTTTCTGTTTGTTTAAATAACATAAAAAGGTAATAATATATAGTACGTACTTTTAAGAGGCTATTAAATTCATCTTGATTATATAGGCATATAGGCTGATACAAAATATTAAGGAAACATGTAGCATGTAAACACTAATAAACAAACAGGTTTTCACTATATATATGTCAAATGCACACTGCGAGCAACTGCTTATCCATAACATGTTTGTGTCAATTCTTTTTCCACTCAAAGAATTTTTATCTTTACAATATGCACTGTAACCGCTGTCAGTTACTTTTTTATATTACTTTCTTCTAATTCTTGAGGACAAAACTATTATGGTAACATAAAAGCAGACTCTTTTCTTCGATTGTTTTGATTAAATCATAAACTGATTACAAACGGTCAAAGAAAAAATTTTGAATTATGTATTACGTATCGTATAGGTATGATGAGGAAAGGTATGAAAGATCATTTAACGAAATCCGCTAAATAAAACAGGTATTTTGACACTGAAAATTATTCTGTTAAGCGAGATACTCTGTTTTCCGAGATTCAAAGCATTGAAGCTATTGTTTTGGGGATAATAAGATATATTCGTTTAACGGGTTATTCCATAAAAATATTACATTAAACTGATTCAGCTCTATTGGTAAAATTTACATTTTTATACGTATTTAGACATTTATTAAAAAATAATGTCCTGATGTCAGTTGAACAACCACCAGTGGCTGAATTGTAAAAGCCACTGAACATTGGTAGTTTGGTCCAGGGTTCGGATTTCGGCGAATGGGTTGGCTGCGTAAGCATTTTAGTGTTTTTCTGTATGTGTAATGTCGATACGAGCCACTTTGCTTTAAAAAGTCTTCCATGAGGCATCCCTCCCTTAACGTTGTGTAGTGCCTGCTGATGGAGCATGTAATAAAGAAGAAAAAGATCAGTTGAACTAAAATGAATTTATATATTTTGTTTTAGTAAAATAATAATATCTTTGTTTAAGTTTAGCACCGTAAGTGTATCAAATTATGTACTTAATTTCAGGGCTTGCGTAAGTAAAAATTAATTTCCTTGGTTTAAAACTGGAACAGATTAGGTGTTTTGACAAATAAAAACTAATTCCATAGTTTAAATTGGTCGAAAAGTTTGTTTTGTATTTTATTTTATAGCAAAAAATGTTTCATTCTTTTCAACTACAGAATCCTTATAGAAATAATAGAAGATAAAAGAAAAGATAATTTTCCCTTATTTTCGTTAGAATAAACAACGTTCCGGAGTTTTAGAGTATGAAAATGGGCTACGGTTCCAGTTTATCAGTATATTTGGAGTCTTCCTGCAGATTATCAAACTTATGTGATTTGATTTGTATAATTTGGAGTTTTGATAATGTGAAATATATACCAAATTATCAAATGGGATATCAGATGAAGCATTTGAAGTCGTATTTTGAAAAGAAAAATATATTTTATATATTACTTTCTTCAGCACATTATAACACATTTTTCTATAATATTAAGTTCCATTGTATTTCTGAGTCTACATATTTCCTTGTCGGGTAAGTCTACATGAATCCAAGCTTCATACAATTATTTTGAAGCTGGTTAGTTATACATTAGGCGGTAATGAGCTTTAAAACTGTACAAGTTTACAAAAATTTTTAATAGTATAATTTCCCCTTTTACTTCCTTGTACGAAGTAAAAAGGAATTATTGTAATCGCGAAAAGTTTCGGGTATCATATTTGAACGAGAATATCCATTTTGACCGCTATCGAATGCAATTTAACGATGCTTTTGGCTGACATCTGTAAGTAAGGACAGAATAAAGGACTTTTTTTCCTCAAACGAATTATAAAACTGATTTAAAATGGATTCAGAAGAGATTTTTTCGTGGTGCCTGTACGTGCGAACGTACGTATGTATATATCTTGCATAACTCAAGTATATAAATATATGTATATGTACATATCCTCTTTCTTACTTGGCTCAGTGAACTTAGTTTCATTATTCTTATGTTTCCAAACCGTGAAATTTTTTGCTTTAAAAAAGATTGAATTATGTTGTTCTTAACTTCCGGTTAAGGTTTTTACGCCTTTAATTAACCTGCATGTTATAGTTGTAGAATTATCAACAATGTAAAAGTTGTTTAAGTGCGGCTAAGCCTAATTTTTACTTCCTTGCACGAAGTAGAAAGGAAGTATTTTGTGTATCATATTTCAACGAAAATATCCATTTTGACCGCTATCGAATGCAATTTAACGATGTTTTTGCGTGACATCTATACGTAAGGACAGAATAAAGGATTCTTATTCCCCAAAAAACTTATAAAACGGATTTAAAATTGATTCTGTAGAGATTTTTTCGTGGCGTTTGTGCGGACGTACGTATGTATGTATGTATGTCGCATAGCTCAAAAACGAGTAGCCTCAGAACGTTGTTATTCTGTATATAGGACTGTTATAACATGTAGATATGCGCCTCCCATTTTGGCTGCAATCGGCCGCACCAAAAGTATATATATATCCATTCTGTTAATCGGCTCAAAGATCTCAGTTTCTTTATTCTTATATGCTTGTAAATTGCGCATTTTTTGCTTTAAAAATGATTGAATTTTGTTGTTCTGGTTAAGAGTTTTATGGCTTTAATTAATTTGCATGCAATAACTGCGGAATTATCAACAATTTAAAAGTTTTTTAAGTGCGGTTCAGGCTAATTTTTTATTACCATAGCCGCCATATTTGTTTACATTTGAAACTTAGCAGAACAGTGGATTTGTTACCAATCTAGGGAAACTAAGCTTCGCAACCTCAAAGTAACGTCTTCTTTTATTATTGCGAATTAAATTATGCTTAATTCATTCTGGAACTATCATTTAAGTTATTTGCTTGTTTTTACGTAAAAACTGTAATTTTAACTGTAAAAATTGTTCTTTTAATTGTTTTATATTTTTTATAGCTTTCAATTTTTAACGAAAATATTTTGTATTTTTATTAATTTTTGCCTTGTTGCGAAGGGAGAACTGAATTAATTGAATAAGAAATACTAAATCGTCTGTAAAAAACTGTTCCTTTCTTTTTTTTCTTTTCTTTTTTTTTTAAATTTTTTTTACACATCATTTACATTTATTACAGTATTTGAATAGAACATATGACAACGATTAAGTAATTCTTCAGATGATATACATACTTTTTATGCACTCTGAATTATAAAATGAATGAAATGTAACGGCGTTAAGTGAACCTAGTGCCAGAGTGTCGCTATAGTAAACAAATATAGTGCATTTTAAAGTATGTATTTATTCTATCGTGGTTTATGCGCTATCGACGAAGTAGATTTAATTCAATCCAATAAGTTTAAATGAAATGCAAAATGCGTATAATTTAATATTCTGTACAAGGAAGTCATGTAGTGCACACATCAGATTTTTTTATAATAGCAGCCATATTTGTTTACATTTGAAACTTAGCAGGATAGTGAATTTGTTGACAATCTAGAGAAATTAAGCTTCGCAACAACAAAGTAACGTCTTCTTTTTTATTGCGAATTACATTATACTTAATCCATTACGGAATTATCATTTAAGTTATTAATTTATCCTATATATTGACTCAGCATAGCCGTCCACAACAAATTAAGTCAGTTTCTACGCCTTCAGTGTCTTTTGCCGAGTGAGACCAAAAGTAAACTTTCAGTTTTGTGCACAGAAAATCTGCCTTCTTGCCTGCTGGCCGCATTGCTTGTTTTTGCGTAGAAACTGTAATTTTAATGGTAAAACTTTTTTTTATTTGCTTTGACTGTATTTGGTCTTTTATGTTTTTCTATATCTTTCAATTTTTAATGAAGATATTTTGAGTTTTCATGTATTTTTGCCTTGTCGCGAAGTTAGAACTGATTTCATTGAATAAGAAATATATCTCTAATGAAATTCGGGGAAATATGTTTAAATGAAAAGCAGGAAAAATGCGTGTAATTTAATATTCCGTACAAGGAAGTCATGTGGTTTATACATCAGATTTTTTTAAATTCATGTTTTAAAAGTGAAATTTATTTTACTAAATATTTCCTTGTTAGGAATGCACTTTATTTAAAATATGGAAATACAAAAGGAGGAAGTCTTTTAGTCCAAAGGAGATTTGTCCTTGAAGGACTATTGTTTTCGTTTTGCGATTTTGCGTCGAATCACACTGAATGGCGGTTTCACTTTTTAAATTGATGCCACCAAATATTATCGCCGTGTATTACATTTAAAGAAATTAGATAATGAAGAATCTGCATAAATGTATATATGCTTCTTGCATTGTGAGAAAACAACGGTACCTAGAGCCATCAAATTTTGAACGCCGTAATCGTACTGCGAATATGGGCATCTGGAAGTCCAAATTTGAAATTTGGAATTTGTTTTATTATCGATTTCATGTTTTGTAAAATTTTATGAATTTTTTTATTAACAAACTCAAGGATTTCAAAGCGATTAATGAAAACGTTGTACAGAAAAAATATTTTTATCTCCAGCGCGTGAGACTGTGTATAGGAAATTCTAAAGATATGCTCAATTTAAAATTATTTTGTGATATTGCTGGTGAACTGAATTTTATACTTTAACTGCGAAGAACACGAGGTAACACACAAAATGTTAAAAAACGCCCCTTTGGACATAATTTAAAATCTGAAACCTTTCAGATTTTCTTTTCTTTTCTTTTTCTGTTTTAACACGTTTGTTTTAACAAATCATTTTGAACAGTTTAATTGCTGTATTCCATTTTTGGTTATCTAACCTACCTACTCAACTGCTGCACTCAATTATTTGCTGAAACAATTAGATGAAGCAATTTATGCGAATTAAAAGACTACTTAATGAACAGTAGATGCTACACTTGATTACGTAGTTTAGAAATGAATGCATACATTACAATATTTGGAACCGGATATGCATACGGGCAAGAAATTGGAGCAGCGTAAATCTATACTTTGACTGAGCGGGTGTTTGAAGGTAATTTTCAGATATGATTGCTGAGAAACTTCCGTGAGATTGAGAGAGAAATAGATATATTTCAATATTCTTGTTATTACAAGCATCAAAATACCACTCAAGCTACGGTCAGTGTACTGCAGCTACGACCACAAATTGAGCGCCTCGATTGTTGTTATCTCGTTCATGCCCTAATTTATTTGATCCGTCCGCGTTACTCGGATTACTGATAGACTGCAGGTTTTCTATTTCGCAATGCAATTCACGCAAGGACAGCTCCAAGCAAACGTCTGAATTCTCTATTCCCAATTTACTTTCCGTTCATGATTTGTATCATAATTTATTTTAATGTAACCTCAGTTGAAAATTTAACTGTGGAGATTTGCTGTTTATGAAATAAATTATTCTCTAAAAAGTTTAAAAAATCTGAAAGGTTTCACATTTAAACGGTCGCCCAAAAGCATTTATTAAGGTTTTTACGCTCTCGCTGAGTTCGCAGTCTACCAGTCTACTGTTACACTCATTCCCACTAACCTTTTTGTTGTTGTTGTTGTTGTTGTCATTTTAGCTTTCTTGTTTAGCATCGTTTTCTTTGCAATTACGTCATACTCATTTCAACAGTAAAATTACAAAAAGGTTTAAGGCAGCATAGCATTATACGTGCAGAATTCCCGATGCAGTGTCAAGTATTGGCATACATTTTTCATTTTACGCCACACAAAAGTTCCATTCAACCGCAAAATCACAAAATATTTAAAAACAGCGTAGCGTAGCTTTAGAAATTCTAATACAGTCTCGCGCGCTGGAGATAAAAAAGTTTTTTTTTTCGTACAGTATTACCACTGCTCGCTCTGAAATCATTCAGTTTGAAACTTTCCTTAAAATTTTAAACAGTCTCTCGCGCTTGAGATAAAAATGTTTTATTCCCCATAGTGCTGCTACTGTTTCTCTTTCAAATCGTTCCGTTTATTGATAAAAAATTCTTTGAAGTTTTACAGTATGTGAAACAAATAACAAAACGAATTCGGAATTCAAAATTTGGGCTTCCAGTTGCCCATGCTCGAGTGAAAGATTGCCTTACTCAAAATTTGATGGCTCTAGGTAACGTTGTTTTTCCCCAATGCTAGAAATATACATACATTCACGCAGACGCTTCATTATTTAATTTCTTTAAATGTAATACAGAGCGATAATATTTGCTGGCAACAATTTGAAAAGTGATACGTCGTTTTTATCGATTCAACGCAAAAGCCGTTTCGGGACCTAATATCCAATTGGGGATTAATGTCCCTTTTCGGCTAATAAAGTTTAATAAAGAGACGAAATTTAAAGATCGATTGAACTCAAAAGCCATTTCGAGACTAATATCCCATTCGGGATTAATGTTCCTTTTCGGCTAATAAAGTTTAATAAAAAGAAGAAATTTAAAGATCGATTCAACGCAAAAGCCGTTTCGAGACTAATATCCCATTTGGGATTAATGTCCCTTTTCGGATAATAAAGCTTAATAAAGAGAAGAAATTTAAAGATTGATTCAACGCAAAAGCCGTTTCGAGAATAATGTCCCATTTGGGATTAATGTCCCTTTTCGGATAATAAAGCTTAATAAAGAGAAGAAATTTAAAGATCGATTCAACGCAAAAGCCGTTTTGAGACTAATATTCCATTTGGGATTAATGTCCCTTTTCGGATAATAAAGCTTAATAAAGAGAAGAAATTTAAAGATTGATTCAACGCAAAAGCCGTTTCGAGAATAATGTCCCATTTGGGATTAATGTCCCTTTTCGGATAATAAAGCTTAATAAAGAGAAGAAATTTAAAGATCGATTCAACGCAAAAGCCGTTTTGAGACTAATATT
Source organism: Stegodyphus mimosarum (assembly GCA_000611955.2). NCBI lineage: Eukaryota > Metazoa > Arthropoda > Arachnida > Araneae > Eresidae > Stegodyphus > Stegodyphus mimosarum. Next base: position 101,965 of record KK116882.1, on the reverse strand, counting down.
CCATTTGGGATTAATGTCCCTTTTCGGATAATAAAGCTTAATAAAGAGAAGAAATTTAAAGATTGATTCAACGCAAAAGCCGTTTCGAGAATAATGTCCCATTTGGGATTAATGTCCCTTTTCGGATAATAAAGCTTAATAAAGAGAAGAAATTTAAAGATCGATTCAACGCAAAAGCCGTTTTGAGACTAATATTCCATTTGGGATTAATGTCCCTTTTCGGATAATAAAGCTTAATAAAGAGAAGAAATTTAAAGATTGATTCAACGCAAAAGCCGTTTCGAGAATAATATCCCATTTGGGATTAATGTCCCTTTTCGGATAATAAAGCTTAATAAAGAGAAGAAATTTAAAGATCGATTCAACGCAAAAGCCGTTTTGAGACTAATATTCCATTTGGGATTAATGTCCCTTTTCGGATAATAAAGCTTAATAAAGAGAAGAAATTTAAAGATTGATTCAACGCAAAAGCCGTTTCGAGAATAATATCCCATTTGGGATTAATGCCCCTTTTCGGCTAATAAAGCTTAATAAAGAGGGAAAATTTAAAGATCGCTTCAACGCAAAAGCCGTTTCGAGACTAATATCCCATTTGGGATTAATGTTCCTTTTCGGCTAATAAAGTTTAATAAAAAGAAGAAATTTAAAGATTGATTCAACGCAAAAGCCGTTTCGAGAATAATATCCCATTTGGGATTAATGTCCCTTTTCGGATAATAAAGCTTAATAAAGAGAAGAAATTTAAAGATTGATTCAACGCAAAAGCCGTTTCGAGAATAATATCCCATTTGGGATTAATGTCCCTTTTCGGATAATAAAGCTTAATAAAGAGAAGAAATTTAAAGATTGATTCAACGCAAAAGCCGTTTCGAGAATAATGTCCCATTTGGGATTAATGTCCCTTTTCGGATAATAAAGCTTAATAAAGAGAAGAAATTTAAAGATCGATTCAACGCAAAAGCCGTTTTGAGACTAATATTCCATTTGGGATTAATGTCCCTTTTCGGATAATAAAGCTTAATAAAGAGACGAAATTTAAAGATCGATTGAACTCAAAAGCCATTTCGAGACTAATATCCCATTCGGGATTAATGTTCCTTTTCGGCTAATAAAGTTTAATAAAAAGAAGAAATTTAAAGATCGATTCAACGCAAAAGCCGTTTCGAGACTAATATCCCATTTGGGATTAATGTCCCTTTTCGGATAATAAAGCTTAATAAAGAGAAGAAATTTAAAGATTGATTCAACGCAAAAGCCGTTTCGAGAATAATATCCCATTTGGGATTAATGTCCCTTTTCGAATAATAAAGCTTAATAAAGAGAAGAAATTTAAAGATCGATTCAACGCAAAAGCCGTTTTGAGACTAATATTCCATTTGGGATTAATGTCCCTTTTCGGATAATAAAGCTTAATAAAGAGAAGAAATTTAAAGATTGATTCAACGCAAAAGCCGTTTCGAGAATAATATCCCATTTGGGATTAATGCCCCTTTTCGGCTAATAAAGCTTAATAAAGAGGGAAAATTTAAAGATCGCTTCAACGCAAAAGCCGTTTTGAGACTAATATCCCATTTGGGATTAATGCCCCATTTCGGCTAATAAAGCTTAATAAAGAGAAGAAATTTAAAGATTGATTCAACGCAAAAGCCGTTTCGGGAATAATATCCCCATTTGGGATTAATGCCCCTTTTCGACTAATAAAGCTTAATAAAGAGAAGAAATTTAAAGATCAATTCAAGGTAAAAGCCGTTTCGGGAATAATATCCCACTTGGGATTAATGTCCCTTTTCAGTTAATAAGTTTAATAAAGAGAAGAAATTTAAATATGACTAATGGCTATAGATGCTGAAATTTCTAACACTACAATTAAAGGTCTTGAACATCATTCTCCAATGAAGCATAATGCAAAAGAAACGAATTAATGTAATAATAGAGTTGTTTCCTTTTCATGATCTATCAAAGGTTTGGCGTTTCAAACAGGAACTGAACTCTTGCCTTTTCTTCCGAAATTAGAAAGTAAAGCTTTAAGAGCAGGAAAACACACAATCAATATTTGAAGAAATAACGTAGTTTATTTCTTGGTAGACCGAAAATTTCACGTGAAGATTTATATACCTTCTTAAAAGTTTTATAAATTAGCATAATTCAGTGATGGAATAGGAAATAGGAAATAACGGCCAGTGGTTTTAGAATGCTGACATACTCTAGGTCTAAAATACAAAGATATTAATCAGAATCTAAATCAATTAATAATAACTTAATTAAGTTATTATTAATTATTATATTAATATATTAGTATATTAAGTAACTTAATATATTAAGTTATTATAATAAAATAAATAACTTAATTAATATATTACGTTATCAAGGATATTAACCTGAAAGTAACAAAACTGCATTGTTCTTTAACAAAGGCAACTGATTATCCAAGACGGTGTTTCTGAAACTTTTTTCAAACGGGATCACTTTTATTAATTAAAATGCTCTGCAGACCACTTTGCTTATTGTCCTCCTGGAAAGCATTTTATTAGAATATGTTATTACAAGCATATTTATAATATTTTTAAAGCATGGTTAATTAAAATTCATTTCATTTTACATCCATATTAATAAGTTAAGTTAATAGAAGAAATTTATATTCATTTTTAATAATTCTAGGCTATTAGAGTATGGATAATCTTTATCTTATTTACCACAAATTAAATAAATGTTAGTAATTTCATTTAGAAGATGCATGGCAGTCTGATTTTTCCACAACTGTTCTTGGCAAGCTTTAATCTGAGATTGGAAAGTATATGTAGTTTTCAGGACTTCGGTTTTATTTGAGTTAATGACGAAAACCCTTTTTCATATAGATACGTGCAAGCAAACTGAGTTATGATTTTTAAAGCACAATTGCACAGTTCATTACATTCCGTTTTCCCTGGTAATGAGCCCAGCAGCGACAGATAGGTAGTGAATGAAGCCGAAGGTGAGAAGCGCCGCAGTCATAGAGCTTTAAGTCTCCCTCCTTTTTTGGCTGTTGTTGTTGTTGTTGCTGTTGTTGTTAAGACTAGAATGGGAAATCCGTAGCTAGGATTCCCTTAAATTTTTCAAAATGCCGGTCTTGGGAGAAAAAGAGGTGGTAGACGATAGCATGTTTAATTTTTTTTAGATTATCAACTGTAGGGCGGTATATACAGTTAATTCGAATTATGTTCTTGGTCATTTTTTTAAATCTAGGAGAACAACTTGTTATCCGCAGACAATAGTTTGAGAAAAGCTGCTCTAAGATGAAACATTTAGTCTGGTTTGGTTTATTAAATTATGTCAAAGCACTCAAGAGCTATCTGTCTAAGGGAAAAGATACCTTTGTGGAAGACTTTCTAAGGGAAACTGGCTGGTATGCATGTTACACATGGGAAAAACCACGAAAACGCCCATACAGCCAGCCCATTTCTCAGGGTCCAGTTATCCCTCCCCCATTTTTCCAGCGGTTTTCGAACATCATCATTTCACAAGTACTCGTTATCAATACTTAAGGTAATAATTTAATCACGATGAAAACTGCAATGAAGAACTTCTCGAATAACATACTTTTCCGCAAATATCAACTAACTAGAATTTCAGACTTTTTTTGGCATTTTGACTTCTGTCATAATTGCCCGATTATTTTTCATATTTAAGTAACTTTATATCAAATAAATTAACTGAAACCATTACGAATATTTCATTAGAATTTATGCGAAAAATGTATTGCAATATACACCTATTTCAAAATCCAATGAGAATTTTGAACATCGAATGACAACTTCAGCTCGATAACTCAATGTACTTAATGTAAAACTCATTTAATATATTTGTTTGAAAATTACATAATCATTATTGTCAGTCATTATTGTCATTATCGTCATTATTGTCAGTCGGCCAAAAATATCTTCAGCGTAATTTATTTCTTTCCTTTTTGAAGATGAATTAAAAAACGAATTTTTTTTATGTTTAACATAGCAAAATAATTTCATATTAAGGAAAGTTTGCTAAACTTCTGAAATACAAACATAACTCTTTCCTAAACTTTTGGTACCGAGTGGTTTGTGAGTACTTAGAACTCACAAATTGATACTAAACGATCCTCTTCTAAATTTAAAACGTGCTATTAGGTTACAGAAAGTATACTAAAGCAATAAATCTGTGCATGTATATGAATAGGCGTACAAAAATGCCGTCACCTTGAATGAAAGTCTTCATCTCGTATAATGGCATTGCCAAGTTTTAAGTAGTTTATAAAAGTAAATATGAATAAACAAATGTTTACCATGAAGTTTATTACTTACGTATTATTTGCTAGTATTGTTATTTCGTATACATCGGATTCTTTTAAAATTTTAACATAATTCCTTGTTTTCGGCTGTTCCGCGAATTTTTAGCTCCTCGATTTAGCGTTTTCTCGAGCACTAAAGTTATTATTCTATGTTCCAAAACCTTCAATTCATTTCAATAATTAACACTTTTTGATTCCTTTCGTTCCAGTTCATAATTTTAAATAAAGGGAGGGGAGGAAAGAACTAACGAAAAGAGAATTACGCGAAGCGATATGATCCAAATGAGATAGATATGACAAACCTAAGATTTTTAAAAACTATGGTTATTAGTGTTCTTAATTTTGCTTTACCTTCCAAAGAAATAATATGTTGTATTAGACCATCCACCGAAGATCAATAAATAAGGTATACTCTAAAATTATTTCTTGATATTGAAACTAGTTTAAACAGAGCATCTTAAAGCAATTTTAATAATGAATGCAATGAAAGCAATTTTAATGAGAATGACGACAGACAGAAAAACGACAAGTAGTCCGTAAGACTCCATATCAATAGTTGAGGGTTAACAATATTTATACGCTGCTAATATATCGTATATTAATGTATGCATTCAGTAATACAGAATGTGAAGTCATGTTAAACGCTCGCAAAAATCTAAATTACAGATTTAATCTTCAGTCTTGTTTTAAAAACTAAATAAATAAGATTCTTTTCATCATTACGTAAGTACGACAAAAAGAGATTTTATTAAAAACAATTTAGAGAAAAAATATTAGGTTATTTGTTACTGCAAAGTATACGCGTGCTTTTAAATGGCTAGGAAAACTTCCAGTAGCTTAAATTACATAACGAATAGGAAATTAGAATCATTTCGCAAAAGGTGTGGCCAGCTTTGTTAATCTTTCGTATTCCACAGCATTTAACTGCCGAGGACAAACATAACACGCACCGCAGTTCCATGGCGCGCGTTTATGTCGAAATGTAAATTACTCCTTCACCGAAACCGCTCCTGAAAATGAACTAAGGGTTTTCGATGGTTTTAATAGCTTTCGTCTCAGTGACCAGTGTCACGATAGACAAACACTTTTTAGAAAGAATGCTTACTTTCTTTTCGCAATTGACAGAACAGTTGGCCGATTGGGTTAGGTGTTCTAAGCCTGTTGGATCCCGTCGATGGAATTAAAAAAAAAAATCTGGAAGCTTTCAGATTTTACATTACGCCCAAAGGGGCTTTTTTTTAACGTTTTCGATGTTACCTTTATTTAATAAATATCATGTTCTTCGCACTTAAAACATAAAATTCAATTCGACAGCAATATTGCAAAATAATTTTAAAATGAGCATACCTTTAGAATTTCCGATACACAGTCTCGCGGAGATATTTGAAATCGTTGAGTTTGTTAATAAAAATTATTTAATGGCTGACAAAGTATGAAATAGATAATAAAACAGATTTCAAATTCCAAATTAGGACTTCCAGATGCCAATATCAGGTGGGGGATTGCGTTATTCAAGATTTGATGGCTCTAGCTTCCGTTGTTTTATTACAATGCAAGAAACATACACACATTTATGCAGATTCTGCATTATTTAATTTCTTTAAATATAGTCAGGGATGCAATATTTGATGGCAACAGTTTGAAAAGTGAATCGATGCAAAATGCCAAAACAAAATTAATAGCCCTCCTGGGCTAACGCCCTTTGGGCTAGAGAAAAAAAGGCCTTAGCACTGCGTCCTCCGGGAACTGATTACATTTAGAGCTCAGTGCTGTGTGCTCCGAGAATCAACTACGTTAAGTGAGAAATACTGAAGGACCAAAATATGTCGGTTAACAGATACAAATCCTGAAAAAAGTTTCAGTGCAAGAGGTCAGAAACATTGATAGCCAGTTTCGCTTTGAAGTTTTAGCTAATTTATGCCATTATACCTTATTTAATCAAATAACATTACTTTAAAAAGGCAAAGAATTATGCCAATAAAAACAGGAAATTATTATTTAAGTACTACTAAAAATACAGGCTTAGTGTTTTTTTTAACCTTCTATCAAAGTAACAGCATTCTTATCTAATTTAACTTATTTGAGACATTAATTTTCAGTTTTAAATTGTCGAGCTTTGTCAAAAATATTTGAACACGGTAAAACCTCCGTAAGACAGCCACCATGATTCCAGACGATTTAGGTATTATGGTTATAATTTTCCTTACGGAACATGACTGCCGGCCCTGTTTAATACCGTTATTTAATTCTCAGAAATCGTTAGTTGCTCTCAAAAATTTCAATCTTAAAAACGTTTTCGCCATTTGAGGTTCCACAGTATTATCTGGTTCTTGAAAAATAGCTTCTCAAATTACAAATACTGACAATGCTCATCAAGAAAATCAACGTAGAATAGAGACTAAACATTTTCGTAACTCTTATTGTGAAACAGTTCAGAGAAACTTAGTATATTTTCTGCGCAAGGAATAAGCTGGCTCTACTCTAACGAGATTAATAACATAGTGGTCACGTTTTACAACATGATACAATTGCTTTTGACATCTCTTAATAATTTGCTACGATATGAACGCTTGCAAAGACTCAAGAAGCCCCATAACGACGTACAAAACGTCTAAAACAAACAAAGGGATTTTTATTTCTGAAATATAATTAATGGATTAATAACTATATGGACGGTGCAAAATTAATATAATATTTATTTTACCTTTGGTGAAACTATAAAGTTTTAGATCTGGGGGCATTTGGATTAGGTAAAGCACACGAGGAATATCTGCCTAAGAGAAGGGATGCCTTCGTGAAGGACTGTGTGAGGAAACTTACTTATAATCCCATTAAAGCAAGGCCATGAACCTATATATTTGGAAAGAACCCTTAAAATTCTGCATAATGTCGCTATAAATTTAAATTTCTGTAAATAATTTTTAAAATAGATACTGATTAGCCATAATATTATCAAATAATTTTCACAAATTATTTATATAAAAATGAATTACGTTAACTACTTAGACTGCCCTCGCAAAGTAAAAAATTTTGCATTGTTTACATTACATTTCGTTACTATGCATTTATCAAGCCTGCGACTTGACAAATGTTGTCCTTGCGCTAAACATAAGGTCTTTAATTTGTTTTTTACAAGCAGCCTCACTATAAAACATAAGATCTTAAATTTACCTTTTAAATTTACTCAACCTGTAATTATTAAACAAACTCAGATTTAAGAGCAATAAACGTATTTTATAATATCTTAAATCTTTGTATTTTAGAGACATATTTAACCAATGTAATTTAAAACATGTTTGAATAATAATAAATATAACTGATATTTTCGTAAGCATATTACTGCTGTAATTAACAGAAGCTGTTTCTGACGTCATACATCATGTACCTTGGTACAGAATCGTTCGATTTTCTTTGTTGCACTTTTTGAAAATGACAAAATTATGAATCTGGAACATTTGATCCTTTTAAAATTTAATCAAATTTTTTAAATGCAGTTTTTTTTAAAAAGCAGTATTCGACTTTTTAACTACCAAATATACATCAATAAAAACAAATTACTAAAATAAATATTCGTGTGAACGATATTATTCTCATAACTATGCCAATCAGGATGTTCATAAATGTTTTACCTACAAATCACTGGAAATGATAACAATATATTTTATGTAAAATATGTCGCATATCAATGCGTTACAAGTAAAAGTTTGTATACATAAACTTACTTTTTCAGAAGCTTTACCAAGCCCTTCACGTTTGGTTCCATTTGTTAGGGAATACAGTTATCAGAGCTTCTCCAAACTTTTACGTAGTACTTCCAAAGTATAATCTCTGTAAGTATTTTAAAAGTTTGAGAAAGATTCACCACAAGCACATGTATTTCCCATTTTGAATTCTTTTGTAACTTCAGCAAAAATAAGCCGCTTTGGAGGCAGTAGAAATCGTCTGGCTTTAAATTGGACGCTATTAGGAACCGCTGCTCCATCTGAAAAGAACGCGATTTCGAGCTTTCAGCTTCTCTTCTCACGCGCTATTCTGCTCTGATTTGAACTAAAGTTCCAAACTCAAATATCGAGTTAAAAAGTAAAATAGTCCCCAGTTATTCATTTGAACAACACACGTGAAACAAGAGTGTTCCATTTGGAATTATGAGTTTAAGCTCGTTATTCCATCCATCGTAGTCATCATTTCTCGCTGCCATTCGATGACAAGTAATGATCAGTCATAAAATCGGCACTTAGCCATGACGGGAGAAAGTAGTGCGCTACCTTCCTACTACATTCATTACGTTAATAATCGCTCCCGTTTTGGGACATTGCAGTCACCGCAATTCAGATTCATCACCTGTGAAATTGCGCAATGCTGTTTGCGGTGAAGGTCGACTAGGAAACCTTTGAAGGAAACTCTCCGAGTAAATTCACCTTTTATATTTGCATGCTTAAAAATTATTACATGAGTTTCTACTTTTTTAATGAAAAGAAATGGTGACCGTCAGACAAGAACAAGGAAAATGAGTGAAATTTCCACATATGTTTTTCAGCGTCAAAATGTGTAACTTGGATGTATATGAAAATCTTGAAATTTAGCTCTAGGCAAGGTCGCTTTTGCTGAAAGAAAAAAAAAAACATTATTCTTTTTCCCTTAAAAAAAAGTGACGCATGCATTTTCAGAACTCTGTTACGGTTACTGCTCACTTCTTAATGTTTGTAATTGAAGGATGTTAAGTTTCGTAACTGTACTTTTCATTCTTATCTCGAAGGAAAAAATATAATAACCGCAAAAATAAAAACCGCAAATTTCTTTTTTTTAATTTTCTAAATTGTTAAACTCCATGCTTTTTTGGAAATAAAAAGGTAGTTATATAAAAAGGCTACTGCTATGCTTCTTGATGATAACGGCAGCATGTTATCTATCTGCAAGATGTCATGCATTTCGATTTGAATAAATTAAACGCAATAACGAGCTAAAGAGAATTTTGTTTTATCTCTTAATAGCAGTAGCAAAAAGGCTTATATATTGATTAGTCAAAATTGTTTTCTTTTTCTTCTGTCAAAGAAATAATTATTAAGCTCAACTCAGATTTTAAAAATTTTCATTATCATGCTTAATGCACAGGATTCCAATAAATTAAATCGCTTTCCAGTTTATCATATAACTTGTTTTACAGAAACCCAGAGATTCTTACCAGAGTATTATCTTCTTTTCCTATTTAAGAATTTCATTAACTTGAAATTAAACTACTTAATTTGACTAAAACGCCTAAAACTACTTTTTTAATATTAAAATTTTAGCATGGCTGCCATTCTAATTCTCCAGCAGCCTACCATTTATTTAAAATGAAATAACTCAAAATTTTGAGTTAAGATTTCTCTCTCTCTCTTTTTTTTTTTTTAAAGTCTCGACAGGTCAATTTTTTTGCCTTCACTCACTTAAGTAAAAACTTAATTTATCGAAAATTTTAATTCATTTGGAATAATATTTGCAGAGCTTATTAAAAAAAGGAAGAAATAGCTCTTAAAAATAAATTATGTTTTGTAATCAAAAGAGCTAAATTTAAAAAAATAGCGAATAGCCTTCAGATATATTTTAAACACTAACAAATAAAAGAAATTTACAATATTATTTGCGCTGGTAAATATGGGGGAAAAAACTTTTCATGTGACGCGAAAACGATTATTCTGCACTTACGCTAACAACGCAAATATTTATGATAATCATTAGTTAGATTATTATAAAGCGCATAAATTAGGTATGTTGCACTTCATCAATTAGAGATATTATTAAAAATAGAATAATGATATAAATGATTAAGAAAAACCTATATTTTTTCAAATCTATAAATTAATTAAGCAATATACACTTTTAATTTTAAAGACAAATCAAAGATCTTATGGAATTTCAAATAGCAACATCCCTCAGATTTGGCAAGCTGGTACTTATAGGGCTACGTTTAGGTTAAAAGCCTTAACAGCATAATGCAATATAAAAGTAATTAAAAAGTAGAAAGTCCCAGATATAAATATTTTCAATGTTATGTCAAGTTCATGATAATTAGGCATTCGCCTGGAATATGACCAAATCCACCAGTCATTTAGCCCCGTTATCACCAAGGGCGTTGCCGAAGCGGGAAAACTCGTATCACATCCCCAAGGAAGGAGAAAGACAATACACGAATGATCGGAACCTCAAATTGGAGTAGACACGCAAACTCAGTTTCGAAATATCTGTCAAATCCGCGGCTGAGCGGTAAAGTCGGTGGATACTGGTAGTTTGATCCGGCGTTCGAATCCCCGAGAACGCGCTGGCTGCATGTGCGTTTTTAAGGTTTTGCCCATGTATAAAGTGAATACGAGATAGTTTCCCTTAAAAGTCCTCCTCTTGACAAATATGTATGTGGCGCCGTAACAGAAAACTCCGTGAATCTGCCAGGCCACATTTCATCTGAGAAATACCTTATATCTTCTGGAATGGCAACACTTGTGAGAACGCATTGTTAATAAAGTAACAGAAGAAGGGCGAATATTACAAAAGCTGTAGACGCCGTTAACATCAGAAACTTAGCTGAATAAACATTCCTTTAAAAATGCTTCTGCGACATTAACTTCTTTTGAAAATGCGTCTTTTGGATGATGGTAAATAAAATTCGAAGGGACATCCGTCTTGTAGTTCGAAATGGTACTTATAAGTTACATGATTTCTTTTGTGAAAAACCGATAATCCTCTCCGCTTGCCCCCCCCCTTCCAAAAAAATCAAATTCTTCTTTTGATTATATTTCTGTATTCAGGTCTTACCTTTCTAAGCGACAACGGAACAACCTATCCCTTATACTTCTTTTCGAGTAATTTTTGATCAAGCAAAATGTTTTAGTTTCTTTCAGTTTTAATACAATTGAGTAATTCTGAGTACTCGATAATAAATGATAAATTTCATGTTTTGAAACATTTCTTGTTTCGTTATCGACTGTAATAAGCCTCGGCTCATTAGCAGATTTTTAGACAAATTTTTGCTATTATTTCATAATGGTTCTGTTTGTATTCTGTTATAAGCAAATTTCTGCCAGAATAATTAAGAGATAAACGAAAATGCAACATGAACTAAGGAATTTTATTTAAGTAATATTGGGGGGGGGTAACCAGCAGCCGAGCCAAAACTTCACTGAAGATTGGTAATTCGGCCCGAAGCTCGAATCTTGGCTAATGGCGTTTTCATAGTTTTCCCATGTGTAACGTGAATGCCTTAGTTTCCCTTATGAAGTACCTGACGAAAGAATCCCTCCGCTTAGGCAGGTAGCCCTCGAGTACTTTACCATAATTAAATAAAGCAAACAAAAACCAAGCTTAATTAATGTTGGAAAAACTATTTAAGTGAATAAATTTTGGAGTTTTTATTTTTTGGGGTGGGGGCGGATAAATATTTTTCTGCAAAAGGTAATTTTTCAGATTCATACTTAACTACATTGACTTGTAATTTAAATAGAATTCGAATCGAAAATATTTTTAAATTGCACAAACATTTCGTAAAATTCCGTAATATCGTGTGTATCTAACTTCTTAGTCAAAAAAAAAAAAAAATAAAAAAAAAAAAAAAAAAATACCCACTTTATAAGGAATTTTTCGAAGATGAATGGTTTGCAATTCGGGCAGCATACATAGCAGAAGCAATGAAAGTTTTTTTTATTCAACTCGTTCGTTTGTATCAAATAAAAATGCATGAAAACCTTTTCTACTTTTAAACGAATTAATATGTTTAAAAGTTTGAAAGTCTAAAATAATAAATAAGTAAATAAATAAATTATTGACGCCAAAAATATACGATGCTAAGATATTACTTGTTATTCGGTAAATCTGTATTACCAAATAAAATAAATTACCAGGTATTCGAATTATTTCATTCATTTACGCATTGATCTAATAAAATACTATTAAATTTATCTAATAGCACCAGCATGGATAACTATGTAATATTTGAATGTTTGATGCTAAAGGGAAACATTCAAGGGGAAAAAAATAGATACACTGAATTTTGGTCACTGAGGCCTTCTGTCTGTAATACTGAAACACCAAAATTTAAAATAAAGATTTTATTTATATCAATACATTGCGCAAACTGTCCAACAATGCAACATACTATATATTATATTTCTTTGTCCATCGAAAACATGAAATCGTGAAAGAGATAGCAGCGCGAAGGAAATAGAACAAAATGGAAAGAATCGTAAATTTTCTGGAATCTTTCGAATTCTAAAGATGAGAATGATGACAGAAAATATAAAAACGTTTACATAATATTAAAAGTTTTTTTTAAAAAATCAGGATTTTGAATTTGACTTTAATGATTCAAGCAAATTAAAGTATGCAGTTTTTAAAAATATACCTATATTTTTTAAAACATACAAATGAAATATATATTTAAAACCTTTGGATCTTGAGATTCATTTTCTCAAAATAAATTTACTAAAAATATTTGAATGACAGTTCGGAAGTTTTACATTTTTCTGGAATTTCTTTAAAACAAATCAAGTTTAGAAATATTTATTCGGAATTATTTCAGTTTACTGTTTACTATATTTAGTAGATAAATAATAATAAAAAAAGAATAAATTTTCGAAGGAAACTTTAAAAAAATCAAAATTTCAAAAGAGCTTTAGAGCTGAATACTCGTAGGATGTTAGGTCACGTAATTAGCCAGATACCACTAAAATTGCTAAAACCCGCCCTCTTTGATTGATGAATGTTTCTATTGGATGTAAGAAAAAATAAACTTTACAAAATTTTAATTTAAAATATTTATGAATTCTTTCGAAAGATTCAAATTAAGGAAAAGGCGAGTAAGTTCGAGCTTTCGAATCTCCAATTTCTTTAAATTCCTGGAATTCGAATATCCATTTCTGATGTAAACATTCTCTGCTCTTTATTTCTCTGTTACGATGTTCTCTACGTTATCGTTGTAAGAAACATGTAGGTTAAAAAAAATCAGACGAAATCTAGCACTATTTTACAATACAAAGTATCCCGGTAGAGAACAAATTAGGAACTAAACTTCATTTTATCAAAACATCCTAGAAATCTGAAACATAAATTTTTAAACTCGTTACAAGTATAAAACATGTATGTGTCAAATTCTACAATTAAATAGCGTTTCGCAACTTCTTTATATTTTACCACAATTTGTAAGACAAATTTTTGACAATATGTGCCACATTTTGAAATCAGAAACACCTTCGGAAATTTTTGGACCGTTGCGCTACGTTGTCTTGTATTTATCCCTCACGTGTGTTAGCAAGCACTGCCACAGCCCGGAAACTAATTTTTAATTTTTTTGATTTATTTCCCTTGAAGACTGGAAGTTATTCAGTTTCCAGAGCGATTACTGTTTTACGGATGTATTGCCATTTGATGTTTGACGAAACGATTTGATCTTTCAAATTATAGTTGCTTAGCAAAGTGGGCTATTTAAAAGTGCTATGTGCCGCCTAATAATTTATTTTAAAATTATATAACATATGCCCATGATTTAATTAATAAAGTTAATGAAAGACATTTCAACGCAATATATTGCGTATCTCGTAAGGAATCTTTTAATTAAGAAATAGACATTTTTTATTTCTTTGCGATGTTTTATAAGAATGATATGGGAATATCGTCCTCTTAAGTATAAATCTAAGAATTATTTGTATATTTCATCAGTAGATGGCGCCAGTAAATTGACTTCCTTCCTGTCGTTCTTATCCCCAGATCACTGGCTTCTCTTCGTCATTTGCACTTTTGCAGCTGAAGAAGCAGGTTCTATATTTGAAACTTTGAAACTAGTCCTACAAACTTATGAGTCTTCCGCTGATTCTTTTTGCTTTAAATCTTCCAATAATCGTTATTCAACACGTTATTTTAACTCGAAATGCAGTTTATTATTCCAATAAATAGGAAAGTCTGTACTACGACGCTTTGAATTAGATATTATTGGGCATAATTGGCCACGAACAAAAAAGAATTTCTCTAAATTTATACCAACGTAACCAAATATTTGGCTCTTTATTTTTTGAATTCTATTTTATTGGGCAGTTGAAAAAATATGATTTAATTGGTTTTAATAACATAATTTAATTGGTTAACAACTAAAATATAGTTTAATTGGTTTTTAATACGTTTATAATATTTTTTCTATGTTATTTCTATAGTATTAATAAATCTAAATTCATTTCGATCTGCACGTATACCCTCGCGATATTTAGGTATCGGCAGTCAGTGCTCGTTCAACTAAAACGATATATTTTGTTTGATTGCTGTAAACTGTTAAACTACTGTTATGGGCTTCAACTCCGATCGTCCACTAAAAACTGTTATGGACTTCAAGTACCACTTCCATTTATCTAATTTTACTCGGAATCTAATCAACGTTTTATATGAATGCCGAACGCTTAACTACGGGAAACAGAAGTTTTTAGAAATCTGATGTAAGTTATCGTGGACGAAAAGACTGTCGCACACATGTACACAAACAGATAGGCACCATTGTAAAAATATTAGAATTGTGTTGTAAGCACCCTAATGCTTACTTATTCACTGAAAATTCACTATCGAATTTTTGGACCGAAAACATTTCCTTCCTTATCTATGCGTATCGTTTGGCGAGAGGTAAAAACAGAAACTGTAGAATAAAATAAAAGAAATTGGCCGTTACGTAAATCAGATGCATGCAAGTAACATCTATTATATTAAAATCCGTGCGCGTCTGTTTGTTTGTGTGTTTGTTTGTTTGTAACCTCATCTTCTTCGGAACGGCTGGGTGCAGAGCTTAGCGGAAGGTATCGTTGGATTCGGGAGGTCCGTGGGAGGCCATTTTGACCATTCGCTTAATTCTCCGACTTTAATTAGCCGAGATATTAATTAAAAACTTATTTTTCCCCTACGTTCTCCCTACATTTGCCCTTTTGTTGACTTTCTTTCACCGTTTTCCCTAATGAGAGGGATTTGGCTACGTGCCAAATTCTGGTTTCTCAAATATCTCTGGAAATTCTTATAAGTCAAATTCGAGACGCATATCGACGGATTGGAAAAAAATCAAGGAATCCGACGATACCATTTTCATATTCGTACGATTTTAATTAACGAAGTTATTAATTAAAAACGGGGCATACGTTAATTACCGCGTTTATTGCTTCCCAGTGGCAACAGCCTCGGGAGTGAAATGTGATCCGAATCACCAAGGCCATTCGTCATTCAAAAAAAAAGAAGGATAAAATAATGTTAATTTAAAATGCGCAAAAAATCGATAACTCGGTAACTAATAGGCCGATTTGCTTCAAATTTTGAAACTTAAACCTGCCACACGTTCTAACGAGGTTTCCCGTTAATTCCATAGTGTTTTGATTATTACGAGTCTAATTAGCGGGGTCATTAAAAATGCTCCAGTACATTTTTTTTCGGACAGGTGCAAATGTTTTTTTTTATGGGTTTCGATGGTTCAGAACGACGAAAGCGCATGCGCATAAGGTAAGCGCCCTCGAATCGTCTGCGGAAAAGTATTCCTTTTTTATTTGTTAATTTCTTTTATTCATCGTTGTAGATTTATAAGAGCATTTGAATAGAATTTGGGTAAAAATTGCCGCTTTATTTTTAGAGTTTGTTTTACCAGCAATTTCTTAGTAAGGTTTTGTTATTTAAACATTATTTTGAAGTGTGATTAAAATATAATGTTTTACATTAAATTTAAATAATGACGTCATATCTATTATCTGCAGAATAAAAGTTTTGTTTCCTGCTTTGGCAAGAAAATATTTATTTACAAAATTATAAATTATTTATTACAGATTATTTAAATATATCACAACTTTTTTTTCGGTTGTATATAGAAATGGTTTCATTCATACTGAAAGGTGATTATCGGAGTTTTAATTGGAAAAAACTTTTTTTTTTTTTTTTTAAATTCTCTTAACTAATTTTTTCTTATTCAAATGCAGGAAAATTCCGTGTAATTTAGTATTCCTTATAAGGAAGTCATGCTTTGTACATATCAGATTTTTTAGTTCAGTTTAATTTTTTTTCTTTTCAAATGCAAATACAGTTTTCACTCATTGTATGCATTTGTACACACGCGCGCAACTACACTTCGTACAAGGGCCCATAAGCAGTTGAGAGGCTAAATCAATTAACACTGGTAGTTCGGTATACCTTTGTACGCATTTGTGCACACGTACGCGTTTACACTTCGTACAAGGACAATTAGCGGGTGAGCGGCTAAATCCCTTAACACTGGTAGTTGGGAGCAACTTTCGAATCCCGGGGAACGCGTGGGTGTTTTCGTAATTTTCGGCGTGTGTGACGTGCTTGCATTACCTTCTGGATGCATACGTGAATAAAACGGGCGCAGCCCTCTCAGCTGGCGGTTTCTTACACGGCGTGGGTTTTTTCGACATTTTCGAAATGGGGAATGTGTATGCAGTATCTTGTGGATGTATACGAGAATGCGGATGCATACGCTAATAAAGCGGGCGCAGCCCGCTCAACTGGCATGCTTGCCAGCAGGAAAATCGCTGAACACTGGTAGTTAGGTCGAACTTCCGAATCCCGGCGAACGCGTGGGTGTTTTCGTGATTTCCCGCATTTGCAGTGTATTGGATGCATAAGGGAAATAAGCGGGCGTCCAGGTGAACAAGCGGGCGCAGCCCGCTAAGCGGCGGGTTTGCAACATACAAAATCTTAAACACTGGTAGTTTTGTCCAACTTTCGAATCCTGGCGAACAAGCGGGCGTCCCGACGAACAAGCGGGCCCAGCCCGCTCAGCTGGCGGGCTTGCCCGCTAGTCTATTATATTAAAATCCGTGCGCGTCTGTGTGTTTGTTTGTTTGTGTGTTTGTAACCTCATCTTCTTCGGAACGGCTGGGTGCAGAGCTTAGCGGAAGGTATCGTTGGATTCGGGAGGTCCGTGGGAGGCCATTTTGACCATTCGCTTAATTCTCCGACTTTAATTAGCCGAGATATTAATTAAAAACTAATTTTTCCCCTACGTTCTCCCTACATTTGCCATTTTGTTGACTTTCTTTCACCGTTTTCCCTAATGAGAGGGATTTGGCTACGTGCCAAATTTTGTTTTCTCAAATATCTCTTGAAATTCTTATAAGTCAAATTCGAGACGCATATCGACGGATTGGAAAAAAATCAAGGAATCCGACGATACCATTTTCATCTTCGTACGACTTTAATTAACGGAGTTATTAATTAAAAACCGGGCATACGTTAATTACCGCGTTTATTGCTTCCGTGTGGCAACAGCCTCGGGAGTGAAATATGATCCGAATCACCAAGGCCATTCGCCATTAAGAAAAAAGAAGGATAAAAAAATGTTAATTTAAAATGCCCAAAAAATTAATAACTCGGGAACTAATAGGCCGATTTGCTTCAAATTTTGAAACTTAAACCTCCCAGACGTTCTAACGAGGTCTCCCGTTAATTTCATAGTGTTTTGATTATTACGAGTCTAATTAGCGGGGTCATTAAAAATGCTCCAGTACATTTTTTTTTCGGACAGGTGCAAATTTTTTTTTATGGGTTTCGATGGTTCCGCACGACGAAAGCGCATGCGCATTGGTAAACGGTCCCGAATCGTCTGCGGAAAAGTATTCCTTTTTTATTTCTTTAATTGGCTTTACACATCGTTATAGATTTATTATAATATTTGAATTTTTAAAATTTGTTGTACCAGCAATTTCTTAGTAAGGTTTTGTTATCCAAACATTATTTTGAAGTGTGATTAAAATATAATGTTTTATATTAAATTTAAATAATGACGTCATATCTATTATCTGCAGAATAAAAGTTTTGTTTCCTGCTTTGGCAAGAAAATATTTATTTACAAAATTATAAATTATTTATTTATTACAGATCATTTAAATATATCACAACTTTTTTTTCGATTGTAGAGTTTTAATTGGAAAAAACTTTTTTTTTAATTCTTTTAACTAATTTTTTCTTATTCAAATGCAGGAAAATTCCGTGGAATATAGTATTCCTTATAAGGAAGTCATGCGTTGTACATATCAGATTTTTTAGTTCAGTTTAATTTTTTTTATTTTCAAATGCAAATACAGTTTTCACTCATTGTATGCATTTGTGCACACGTACGCATTTACACTTCGTACAAGGACAATTAGCGAATGAGCGGCTAAATCCGTTAACACTGGTAGTTCGGTTCAACTTTCGAATCAGGGGGAACGCGTGGGTGTTTTCGTAATTTTCGGCGTGTGTAACGTGTATGCATTGCCTTCTGGATGCATACGTGAATAAAACGGGCGCAGCCCTCTCAGCTGGCGGTTTCTTACACGGCGTGGGTTTTTTCGACATTTTCCAAATGGGAAATGTGTATGCAGTATCTTGTGGATGCATGCGAGAATGCGGATGCATACGCTAATAAAGCGGGCGCAGACCGCTCAACTGGCATGCTTGCCAGCAGGAAAATCGCTGAATACTGGTAGTTAGGTCGAAATTTCGAATCCCGGCGAACGCGTGGGTGTTCACGTGATTTCCTGCATGTGAAGTATATTGGATGCATAAGGGAAACAAGCGGGCGTCCCGGTGAACAAGCGGGCGCAGCCCGCTAACGCGCGGGTTTGCAACATAGAAAACTTAAACACTGGTATTTCTATCCAAATTTCGAATCCCGGGGAACAAGCGGGCGCAGCCCGCTAAGCTGGTCAACGGCGTGGGTGTTTTCGACATTTTCCGGATGGGGAATGCGTATGCAGTATCTTGTGGATGTATACGAGAATGCGGATGCATACGCTAATAAAGCGGGCGCAGCCCGCTCAACTGGCATGCTTGCTACGTAGAAAATCAAACACTGGTAGTTCTGTCCAACTTTCGAATCCCAAGGAACAAGCGGGCTCGGCCCGCTCAGCTGGCGGGCTTGCCCGCTAGTCTTATATTAAATGCGGTAAAACAATTGCGAACATTTAAATCATAAAATCTTCTAAGAAATAACCACTGATAATTACAGCTGCGTGTAGTTAGTTCTATTTACGAAAACTAAGTAGAACGTTTTGTTCCCAGGAAGCATTTATGGAGCGGATGATACATTTCAAAAGTAATTTAAGAGTGATTAACATATTCGTGTTGTAAATTTATTTTCATTATTGATAAGAGGGAGAACTATTTCTTTACAGCTGCTGTGCGTTGCGTTGCTTTGGAATTTTGCCAACATGTGCAAATGGGTTGGACGCATTCCTGTTTATATTTAAACCAAATCTGCTAATTGATTAACGTTCGAAAATCAACCGAGCGTGCAAATGGCTGCATTGCGCTTTGTGAATAGGATTATGAAATATGATTCGCTTTCTAGACTGCTCCTGTTAATAATTAAGTTTTCCATTATACTAAGAAATAATTTTCATTAAGAGAGAAGTTTGAAAGGCTGTAGGTATTTCGAAAATTACTTTTCTACTTATTATGAATACGCTAATGGAACTGATAGATTTTGAGGGTCTGTATTCATAGACCATTACTATTTATTCTATTCATTTATAACTGAGTTTATTATACCTCTTCTTAAATGGTCTCTAACAATGGGTTTTTAATTCATAATTTCCAGCGATACACTTCACCTTAAAATCTCTAACTAAATTTGAAACATTTCTTTGAACACCAGAAATAATCATCCATCCTTCTATCTGGTTTTAAATGTTTTCAACTGGAGAATTCATATTGTTGAGCTTTTGACAATTAATAGTTCGTAACAGAAAGCAGAGAAGGGAAGGAAAAACTAGTGAAATATAACCATTAGAAATTAACCGCAGTAAAGAATAACACTTAAAATTCTCCACAAAATCCTCTCATTTGAAATTTGAAGGTATCTTTAAAATACTTCCAGAATTCCATTTAAATAATATAAAGAATATTTTGTACTCTGGAAGCATGAAAGCAAAACATTTTACAAAAGATGTAATCAGCAATTATTTTTGGTAATCGAAAAAGAATCTGCGAAGGATTTTTGCTTTTATGGGCGAAAGGGGAACTAAAATAGCTTCACTGTCAAACCGAGACCTGAAGAGACTAGAATACAAATTTAGCAGTCGTTAACCTTGCAGACATTCTTTATATGCTAGAAATCTTGATAAAAATGTAGTTCAAAGAAAACTGCGTTCTGAATCAGGAAACAGTTTTAAAGGCTTCCAACCAACAACAATAAAGAAAGATAGAGTGACTTCAGTTAGAAACGCTAGGTGTATGAAACTAACGATGATAGCGCTGAAGTTGGTTTTAAATACCCTTTCTTTCTCTTCCCTTCTACAGCTTGCCTTCTATGCCTTTTATTTCCCCTAATCTTCAAAGATTCAAACCAGACTTTGCCAGCTGTACTTCTGAGTCTTCTAAAGCGTTCGCTTTCTTTTCAAATCTGGACAAAAAAGCTTCATTCATTGCAGTTACATTTTCTCCCTCCTTTCTGATGCCTTTGTGGTGTAATGGCAGCACACTTGGCGCGTATTCGAGAGGTCCGGGTTTGAGTTCCGGAGAGGACATCGCTCATTTTTCAGGTCTCCTGCTTCAAAAAAACCTAATGACTGTGCAGTGTGCCCGAACTAACAAAAAAGGTTGTGGATGATGATCCTTCCCCACCAGGATTTTGCGATTAAGTCACCGAATCCCCAGCCGTCCTTTAAAATGGGGAGTATATAAGCTATTTCCCTCTTCCTTTCTACATGCCTTCGTGATGTAACGGTAGCAGACTCGGCGCGTATTCGAGAGGTCCAGATTCGAGTTCCGGCAAGGGTACTGAATATTTTCAGCTTTCGGACATCGAAAATAACCTAATGTCTCTACCCAGTAGTGTGCAAACTAATGTAATCAAGAAGGAATTTTCACATAATTTGATTTCCGAGTTTGGCAGGACTGATTTATAGCTTATATTTAACTATGATTACGTTCACCTGTTTACTTTTTTGTTATGTGTTACTTTTAGGTGATTCAGTGTTGTTTGCTTGAGATAATTGTTGCTTTGTTGTTTTCTTTTTTTAGCTTGTATGACCTGTTGAAAAAGCTGTGTTACAAGATTTAAATGGTGGACCTCACTCCAAAGAAAAGAAGTAAGATAGTGACATTAGAGGAACACCCTTCTGTGACATTGCTAAAGTGTGTAATGTAACTTGGGAGCTGTTAACAAAATGATAAGACGGTTTAATGAGCGGAAAGGGAACTTTGGGAGAAAAAGAAATCCTAGGTCCAAGGATGCTGTATTTTACCAAGCAAATCCAAACAAAATACTAAGTTGGCAAGATTTGATCTCCAAATAGATTTAGCATGGTCAGGTATTCATATTCATGATTCTACCTTTCGTCGTAGGCTACTAGAAGCCAGTCGAAAAGCTGAGAATATCCCCTAAACTTGTCTACCAGTGTGTAAAATACTCCATTAAGAAAACATTTCGGGAGGGGACGTTTTTGGTTATGGGTCAGAATCACTATTGCCAGTTGATGGAATGATGAATTCCAACAAATATATTGAAATGATTCTAAGTAAAGTTAAAATGATGAAAAGTAATTCTTAAGCTGAAGGAACTCTGACCAACGGGACATGACATTTTCCAACAAGACCTTGCTCCTTGCCAAATGTTGAAAAAAGTGGAAACAATTATTGAAGAAAATTATATTAAGCCACAAAATCCCCCCCCCGACTTCAATCCAATTGAAAATTTGTGGGCAGTTCTTCAGGGGAAAATGAGGAAGATCAACTGTACAAGCAAAGAAAGGATGATTTCTTCTTTAATCTATGTACGGTTTCACGAATAATAAACAAATAAAATGGGATAAAAAACCTGATAAAATCTATGACAAAACATGTCAAACAAGTCACGATGTAAGGTTTCCCTTTATTTTAAGTTTGATACCTTTCCTGAACTTCTCAACTTCCCCTAGTATTTTCTCGCCAGGATGTAAATTTAAAGTTAAGTAAAGTAAATATTTAAACGAGTAAATCTCTGAGTTTATTCAGAGCGTGTTTTCGCTAGCCAGTACACGTTTCCTTGCTATTTCGCTGTTACGCTAGTACGCCTCTTGGCCATTTCGGATTATCGTCACGCCTGTTAGGTTTTTGTGAGTCAATCTGTTAGGTGTAATTTAACGTGCTAATCCAGCACTATTTTATTTTAGATTCGAGTTGAATTATATTCTACATTTAAGTTTCACCGCAAGTGGACGGTTTTTTAATAACGCACGAAGATCGTGCCTTTCTGTTAAATTTTTGAATTAATAAAGGGTTCCTTTTCAACATTCTCCTGTGCTGGTAATTCATTTAAGCCTGTGCGAGAATTCGCCAGGTTCACTGTAGGATCTATTTTTAGTTTATGTGGAATAACAGAGACAGATCTTACACATTTCATACTAAATGTAATATATGGTAATAATTTTCAATGTTTCAATAAAAATACCTAAAACACAAATGCGTTCACATTCGTTAGAACACTACTGTATTTACTCCTTATGTAGCTTGTGTGCTTATAATATGATTTTTACTTTTGCTGTACAGTACAAAATTTAAGTTTTATACTTTATTTGAGATGATTTGTTAGTTTAAGTTTTGGAGTTAGGTAGACTAAACGTTTCAGCAAATAAATTAATGGTAAGTGCTCGCTCTTTCTATGTCACTTCGGCTTACAAAAAGTTTCATTGAAAGCTGAGCTTCCGGGTAGTGAAGGAAACTTACCTATTTTAAGCTAATTGCTTAAGGCAAAGCATACTAAGGCAAAGCATACTGCCTAGGAAGAGAGGGATACCTTAGTGGAGGGCTTTTTAAGGGAAATTGGCTCGCATTTCTGCTACACATGGGAAAAATCCCCGAAAACTCCCATGCAGATTACACATTTGCTTCAGCAATCTTACCGCGCTCAGCTACTGCTGAAGCAGTTTACTAGGCTGTTGTTACTAAACACAAAAATTTTACACAGTAAATATTAATCAGATTTACGGAAATAGATACTGAAGGAAGTACTATAACTGATTGGAAAATACCAAAATAAATGAGTTTTCAGCATTTCATATTTTTAGTGCATGATTATTTTCTATTATTTTTTTCCTGTTGCATAATGTTTTTCTTTTAATAGAAATTTAAGCACGTTCCACCTTTTTTTAACAGTTGGTCGTAACTGAAACATAATATCGAGTTGGATAATAATTATTTAGAGACTGGAGGTTAGTTAAATTGTGTACATTTTTTATAAGTGAAATGGGTGGGGGAATCATTATGGGGCACTTCTTTCCCAAGAGTTCCCATTTCGATCACGCCTCTTCTCTAGAAAGTTCTGTTCAAATCTAAACAAGGCGTGGTTCACTACAAACTCTTCAGAAATGCTATCACCAATACATTATATTCGTGTGTTAGTCAACGAGTTAGCTGCTAAGACGTGACACATTTGCTGTAAATATCAGAGGTTAATAGACAAAGAGAGAGAGAGATGATCATCTTCGATCTGTTTTTCGCTCTCGTTCAATGAGGCGAGGAGGATTTCTTTTATTTCAGAAGATACTGCTTTCTTTTATTTTCAAAGCTTCGAGATAAAAGTCGCTTATTACTGAGAAACATCACGGTCGTAGTGCAAAATAAATAAAAGTAAGAGAAAACTTATTTACTTTTCTGTCATTTCCTAAATAAAGAAGTGAAATAATACAGGATAGCACTAAATAGCGCTATGACTATATTTCACGTGTTTTCTACAGATTTCTCTAAAATATACCATAATTACAACACAGCAGCCATCGTAGGAAGATAAACATAAACGCAGAGTGTCAACCCATTTAACGAAACACTTAAGTAATAAAAATGTAAAAATTTAAATATATAAATAAATTTTAGATATATTGAAAAGGCAAATTAAATATGTGTGAATGGTAAGGATAAAAGGCAACTAAGTAAAAGGATTTGTAGACGACTTCATTATTTGAACGAGGGCAAAAATATATTTTAACTTCTATAATTTGAAATATAAATTATAAGTAATGAATAATATGCATATGCGTAAATATTCAGGTAAGTTAAAATCTCTCACTACGATTTTCTGTGAAAGTAACAAGAGTTTTTGAAATTAAATAAATATACCGAATGCCGCCCAGACGGTATAGTGGTCAGGGGAGCCGGCTACGGTATTAAAGGGCCTGGGTTCGAATGCCGGAGAAGGCATGGCTGTAACTGCCAGGAGACAAAGATTGAGTGGCTCCATAATAAAAAGACCACCAATTCTGGGTTTAGTATAGATTAATGGACTGTGTTACTAACTGTTCCCAATCTGCCATGGAATAAATAAATATACTGAATAGTACTGATAGTCGTATTCTCTGAATAGGATTCTCTGCCTCTAAGGAAAATGAATTCGTTTAGTACTGTGGGTAATCACTTTAGGAGAGTTTCACTACATTTGCTGTTAGGTTTTTCGCAACAATTTTACTAAGTACGCTTCTGATAAAACGGTAATAAAACTGTAAATAAAAATTAAGTATCTAAAATTATTTTAAATGTTAATTATGTATGTCAAAACCTGAACGATGTGTATTTGTAAAAACTGCAGTGTTTGTTCTTTCGTGTAAATTGTTGCCAAGAGTACAACTGATTATATTCAAAACATTATTTAATTGTAGTTCTAAAATCACTGATCACTTTCAAAATTGTTAGTCTTAAGGAATTGATCGCTGTAAAAGGTTTCTCGGTATTAAAATTTCCACAAGTTTTAACAACATACACACTCTGTTCCACTAAATTTTAAATTTTTCTTCAAACCATTTTACTGTGTTAAATGATCCAATGAAATAACTCATTTTGAATTAAAATTTTTATGTATATAATATCTATTGTTATTTACTTTGTCTAACTATCTTTGCTCATAAATATTACGTGAAATGGATCTCTAGAACGTCAATACTTTGAAATCTCAAGAAATTAATACAGTAGCAAACTTTAATAATAAAATTGGAGACGAGCATTCAGTATTTTGTTTGAAAGCATGAACTTCACATTCGTTATTGTGTTCCTGAAAGATAGTATTATCAAGAATTATCATATTAAATCTGAATTTTAAATCTGAATCTAGAAAATTCAGCTGAAAGTGAGTGTTATGTAAAATAATTTGATTGAGAACAGCAAAGATCTATCTAGGAATACGTTTTTGCTCTTGAAGCAAGTAGATTCTATTAATGTCTACTGAAATGTTAGAATCAAAAATTCTATGGTAAAGAGTTGTCTCGATTATTCAGAGTTTAAGCTGCAACGCTGTACTTATTAAAGCTTCTTGATTGAAATTAACTTAGTATTTCAATTAAAGTAAACTGTTATTACCTCAGTAAAAACTATTCGTCACTGGATACTCCTTTTTCATTGTGAGCTGCTCAGTGTCTCCCGTTGGCCATGCAACTTTTCATCACTTTCCCAGTGACACAAATCTGTTTGATAAATTATTATGTTAAAGTGACAGGATATCCCGATCTAGTACCACTTAAAATTATGTCCCGGGAAATATCAGGATTTTGTAAATATGCCTGGATTTCGTAAATAGAGTTGAAAGGAACTTTGTTATTATGCTCCATACGGTCATAAAAATATTGGATAATCGATGATGAAATAATCATGCTTTTTAGAGTACATTGTATGGTTTAAGCCCGCTAAAGACTGGGCTTCTAAAATATTTCTGGTTTGCTATATCAGCGGGTTTTGTATTTGGAAACTGAGCAGTGAATTTTGAATCATTGCCAAAATTTTAAATGTATCACGTTCAGAAAATATTTTTTGAGTACTCACACATGGTGGAAAGCTTAACTTCTGGAAGAAGAACTATTTGATAACAAGATAGTCAACGAAATATTGTATTTTGAAATAATATAGTCGAAAAATTAAATATTAGCCAAGTATAAAATTGAAACTGAGCGAAAGAAGTCAGATTTTTACCACAATTATAACAATCGCGTTTATTTCAAATCTCTAACATGAAGAACTGGATCTTATAATAATTGCAGCACCAAGGACGAAAGTTTCTATAAAAAAATACGGTATGCCACTGAAGGCATAAATGGGGACAATATTTCGGAAAATATAAAATATTGGAATACTTAAAGTACTATCCCGTCAGCAGCTGGCGGAAATTTCAGCGACGAATCCCCAATCGCCAATCCTTACAGCGGAATTCCAAAGGACACGGTCATTCAAATTTGGCGATAAATTGCGCTACTTGGCCGATCAACGGGATAGTACGTAAGTACCAAAATGAGAATGGAATATCATCGATGGTCCTCTTTTCAAAAGCAATCATCTTTGCAGAAGACAAAAATCATTTGGAATCATTATGTCTGTTTGAGTTGTCACACTGCACTTGTAAGCAACTGATATTGCCTTCGCTCGCATTTGTTTCCAAAAATTTTATTCACTCTAAATTTAACTATTCTCTAAATTCCGTAGCCCTTAACAAACATTCGACTTCACTGA
>KK116882.1:61653-75199 GCA_000611955.2 Stegodyphus mimosarum | reverse complement strand
TCTGTTGAGAAATAAACATTTGTAACCATTTCAACATTAACTATGACCCATCAACGGCCGAGCGGCAATTCGGTCCGGGATTTTATTTAGGCGTTTTTGTAGTTTTGCTCATGTGTAACGTGTATATAGGCCAATTTTCCTTAGAATTCTTCCACGGAGCCATCCCTTCCCTCAGGCAGATAGCCTCGAGAGCTTTGCCGTAATCGAGTAAACCCAAACCCTCAAGATTAACCATATTCTCTTTAAAATCTCTCAAGAAGAAAAAATGATATTAGGATATACAAGGATTAAATATGCATTTCTAAACTTGTATCTTGTTGCTTTAAAAGTAAACCTAAAATAGAAAACTACATGTTATATCATTGTGAATTCCTTCACCACTGTAATGAAACAAAAGAAGTGTAATTTTTTTTCCATTTCTTTTGTTTGATTGAAATAACTATGATTTTGTTGTCACAGCATCTGCTTTTAAATTAGGTTTTCAAATTCAGAATGTTTCATATTTTCGTTTGTGCTTCCTATTTTGATGTCAGTAATGTATCAAGCAGAATTTTACGACTCAATATAAGCTTGCATAAATTCTTTTCATTTCTTTCTTTTGAACAACATCACTTTGATTTTTGCTGTCGCAGTGTCTGATTGTAAAACTACTTCTTTGTTTCCAAGTCCGTAATTCTTCCTTTCTTCTTTTGTTTCGTCTTTTGTTTTAAAATCTTATGCGTGTAAATAATGACAATACTGAAAATATAATAGAACACCAAATATTTGGAATAACTGGAACCACAGTTTATTCGTGTATTAAATAAGTCTACCCAGTTGTTAACAGTTCAAACTTCCTGAATATTGTCAGCTAAAATTACATATCACATACATCTGTCTGAAATAATTTAATAATAATATTTCTTAAATACATGTTACATTACCATTTTTACATTATTTAAATTTGCGAAATCATTAAAAATGCTTAAATAAATTTCCAACAAGCTTAATTGTGCTTAACCTGGAAAAAACGATTTATATTTTCCGGATAACTGGATCTCTAGATATTTGAAATTTCTTATATTGCGAATTCCACTGCATATTTATAAAACATTTCAGGTTATCTGACTTTAAATGCGATATATTACGTGTACAATGTTCTTCTGTTTCACAAAATTCTCTTCGTATTTAATCTCGTTCAGTTTAATTACACAGCCTGTCTGCAAGAGTAATTTTGGTTATTAATTCTAGAATATGAAATATAAAAGATAGTAATAGAATAATATAAAAGAAGAGGAATTCAATCAACTTCAATGTCCCTTCGTCAGGAGGAAGAACATTGAAATCAATTGAAATCTCTCTTCCATAAAAAATCCTTACTTACCTGTTACCAGAATTAGCCGATGAACCATTCCAATGTATTTTAACTAGATTAGTTCACCCAAAGTTCTTGCCCCTCCCCAAAGCAAGGAAAAAAAATAAATTCTAATCAAAATTTTACCTTTAAACAAAGAGAACTCTGAATTAAAATGAATTCAAAGAATTGAAAAAGTAAGCGAAATAATAAAATACAATAGTGAAAAATTCAAAACAAAATTTTACCTTTAAACAAAGATAACTTTATCCAAAGATTTGAAAACATATGATGTTTTGAATTAGGGTATTACTTGTTTGAAGTATTTTTTAGTTCACACCTTTATTAAACTCTTTTTTACATTTACATTATTTTAGGAAATTTACTACCTATGAATTTCAGTTTTTGGTCTTTGTGAAAATCTTCTAAATTTCTTACTTTGTATCCTTATACATATATATTTATATACTTCATATAGATCATTTATATATACGAATCTTCTAAATTTCTTACTTTATATCTTTATACATATATATTTATATACTTTTGGTGTAGTCGATTTGAACTAAAAAGGGAAGTGGACAGCTATATATAATAGCAGCTCTATATACAAAATTTCAACGTTCTGAGGCTACTCGTTTTTGAGTTATACGAGATACATACGTGCGTACGTACGTACAGACGTCACGAAAAAATCTTTTTTGAATCCATTTTAAATCCATTTTATAATCCGTTTTGGGTAAAACAGTTTTTTAGTCTGCCCTTACGTGCAGATGTCTCGCAAAAACATCGTTAAATTGCATTTTCTATGGCAGTCAAAATGGTTATTTTCGTTGAAATATGATATCTAAATTTTTCAGGATTACGATACTTCCTTACTTCGTGCAAGGAAGTAATAATGATAAAGTTTTAATTGTTTAGAAATGCCTTTATTGATACTGAATCGCTAGGTTTATTAAGAAACTACAGTTGCAATTTTAAAAGATAAATTAAATATGCCGATAATCTGTCTCATTTAACATTTCTATAATCTGGAAACTTGCTTTTTTTTCCCAGACGAGCTGAAAATAATGCATCTTAATAAATAGCGTTTTGGGATGGAACGGCAAAAAAATTTGTAAAGAATCTGTTACGTATGTGTCTAACGTCAAAAGGGAAAAAGCAAAAAGAAAACGCAAAGAAAGCAAAAGAAACTATTTTTGTTTAAAGTTGTAACTTCAAACACGGTTATTAGAAAATATATGAAATTCTCAGGAATAGACTTCAGAAGTTTTAGAAATTTTAAAAGTAAATGTTTTCTGGAGTTCGCTGGAAAAGAAACCTCGCAATCTTCATTACATATGAAGTTCTTTACTTTTCAGTTTGCTTGAAATGTTGTAACACTGAACGTAATGCTTAATAATTTCATCCTTAGAGCAACGGAGTAAATGCTTGGGTTAAAAAAAGTCTCGTGGTTCAGGTCACGAGACAATATTTTTCGCCTGTGTATTTCCTTGAAACGAGTCTTGTATCAACAAAAAAAAAAAAAAAAAGAAGAGAAGGTAAAGGGTGGAAAAAGCAGAGTTAACTTTTTTTGTCACATCTAGCAGCTGCTAGGCGTTTTGGAAAACAACCAAGGAAAGGGCCCTGACATGAAGTGAGAATTTCTTACAGAAAGTATTCTATCCCTCACAGCATCAGAATACAAAGAAGCAACGAAATACTAAAAATAGGAACATTTCTTGAAACGGTCATGTTGAATTTCGTAAGTGAATTAAGTAACTGAAATTTCGTAAGTGTATACTATAATCGTATGCGCATATCGTGAAATTTTTAAATTAATGAAAAGTATAAATTCCAGAACAAAGTTTGTTTCGTATAAAGTTTGTTTACTATAGATATTGTGAAATGTTCATGAGAAACTTCAAACACGAGACAAGCTTGCCTTCCTTAAATAAAGCATGCAGTTTTACAAATAAATAAAAGTATGAACACTTTCGGGCATAATGAACAAGTTATGAGCATTAGAAGCCAAAAAGGCTTAGCCAGCACCAAACACAATCATAATTTTAATTTATTGCTGTTGGTCATGAATAATGTTTTAATACCATATAATATTAATTCCAAATTTATTTCAAATACTATTATGTAGTGGATTTCGAAGCATTAAATGTCTGAAGCATGCTGAAAGTCAGCGACTGACTCTTAACTCAGAAGCAGGATCAATGAATATTTTTAGCAACTGTTTAAGACCTCTAACTACTAAATCGTGTATTAACCATCTGATATGCTTTGCCCGTCTTTGTGCAACTCTGTTATTCTTTCCCCGTGAAATGAAACGTTATTTAAAAGAACTTATACTTCCTTTAGACCAAATGACAGATTTAGAAGCATTTAAAATAAAATTAAAATTATTTTTAAACAGAATATCTTTTATTTTGCTGAAACGCGTAAAACAGGTAAGATACTTTTTTTGTCCGTCAGCGAATTTAAAATAATACAATTTCTTCAACAACAAAATAATTCTGAATACGCTTA
The DNA here is from genome assembly GCA_000611955.2 of Stegodyphus mimosarum. NCBI lineage: Eukaryota > Metazoa > Arthropoda > Arachnida > Araneae > Eresidae > Stegodyphus > Stegodyphus mimosarum. The sequence goes on along the minus strand of KK116882.1, from coordinate 71,349 downwards.
TTTCTATACTTTTTTTTCACAAGATTTATGAATACCTTATAGCAGTGGTCTCAAATCAAATTGCACGTCGATCGAATGCTAGATCTGAAAACAGCTGGTCATCAAAATTAAAGAATAACGACAGTAATAAAACGTAACTGATAACTGAATGAAAAAACTATTAATAGAAATTAGTACAAAAGCATTAGTTAACATAAGTTACAATGTTTGGCAGTTAATTATTCGCAAAATATTTAAATTAAAACCAAATTTATGGAAATTAGAAAACGATGGAAAATTTAAGTCACCTGTTGCGGAAAAAAAGTTTTCTTTAATGCGATGTATGGTCACTTCGGACAGATATGCATACCTCATATCTTGATTTCATAGACTTTACCATAGTGTTGATCAAGTCGGTGTGAAAATGAACGCCAGTCATCTAAAAGTGCACTTTTCAGCTCCTATGGAATTTGGCACTCTGAAATTCGGACCCTAAGGCATCCCAGACGTGCTTCATGAGGTTCAATCCGGGTGAGTAAGGTGGTCAAACCATTCGAGTGACATCTTCTGTTTTCAAGTATTCTGACACCACATGTGTTCGATTAGGACCAGCATTCTCATACATCAGCACCCTTAAACAGTCTAACTTTGAGTTCTAATGCCTCGTCCACATATCTCCGAGCGGTTACTGAACCTCATTGAAAGATATGCAGCTCAGTACTCCATTTGTCATGTTTCCTCCCCAAACCACTAAACCGCGGTCGCGGAAACGGAATATTTCACGGACAACGGAAGGCAAGTTGCGTATTCCTTCTTCTCTCCAGATCAAAACACATCTGGAATCATGGAAAGATTATATCTGGACTCGTCAGTTAACAATACTCGGGCCCACTCCTCTTGGCTCCATTGAACATGACTAAGGGACTACTTTAAACGGGCCCCTCTGGAAGGTGGAATGAGTGGGATACAAACCATTGGTTTTCTCGCATACAGTCCACCTTGTTAAGCCTTCGTGTAGCAGCAGAACTGCTCATTCGAGTTCCTGTGGCAGCCTAAATGTATAAAACAAATTTCTTGTAGTCGCTTCGCGATTTCTTCGAGGCCGACAACGACAGAAAACGATGTTCTAATGCAGTTATTGCTTTTGTTTCCCCTTAACCATGCTATTTCTCAGCTGATTCAGTGCTTAAAAAGCGGCTGCAAACTCTTTATAGGACACTTTGTAGGATATTCAAATCTTGGACGACCTCCATTTGTTTTTGACCTAACTCGATTCTATCAATTATTAGCCACTTCTGACTTTCATTTAAATGATGCCTTTGAACCATAACTACTGAATATTGATCATTCTTAGAAACCACATTCCCTTTAAAGAACACTACAGACCAGAATTCTGATATGCATCCATTGCGCAACGAAGTCGCTTATTTCCGGCGCTAACGTATGTGCGGAAATGCAATTTTCTGTTCACTTGCATTTAATTAACATAAATAATTACAGCATTGGGTATTGGTTGCAACATTAACTTTGTGAGCATATTTTTTCCTCATTATCCTTTAATTTTGGTGACCAGTGTATATAAAAACTAGATATTCCCTATACGGCTAGTTTGATGAAAAACAGAACTGCCACATTTAAAAAAATTCGTGAATTTTATTTTTTGCATAAAATATAATGCAGAAGAGTTACTTCTATATGCAGAAAAGTGTCACAAAATTAACTCACATGTTCCGTTTACATGAGATTATGTCAGTTTCGAAATAAACAAACATTTTTAAACCAGTACTTGCTTCCCATTATATCTCAGTATCATCAATTCTCGTTAACGTTAAGCATTTGCTATTTGCTCTACAATAGCGTAGTTGTCACTTGGTTTTTCATTAATGAGATCTTTTAATTAGTTTTATTAGAAATTTTTAAAAAACTTTAGCCAATTTAGATTTGCAATATCTTGTGATTTGTGTAACTCCTAAAAAAATAACATTAATAAGTCGAATGTGCTTTCTGCTAAAAAACCCATGAGGTCTTTAAAAAGCAGATTAAAATGTACATAATAAAATGTTACGCTCAGCTTTCATAAACCTAGAAAAAAATATGGCGCTTCAGGTCCTTCAAATCTTTTTGGATTACTGCCTGTGAGCTCAGTAACGATACTGCTGTTAAAGAAAGACTAACTTCTACATCTACCATTACCTCGAGAGGCCTTTCATTAGTGTCATGTCTTAAGTTCACGGTGTCATTTGACTAGCAGTGTCGCTGGCAGAGAATAACATGCTTCAGGCGCAGATTTAAACAGTTGCGAAGTTTTTTTTAAAGAAAGAAAGAGTATAATCATTCACACTTGAGCGTAAATCAGAACACAATGCATATAGCCCTGTAGCATCAGGCGTAATCAACTACAATATCTGAAAATAGTAAATGCTATATTAATTACACTTCCAAAGTAAGAAATGCCCTAGTTTAGTGAGGAATTTCTGAAGTTTGAAGTACAACCTTCATTGCTTCTAATGAGATATGAGAATATCCTGAAATACGTGTTGGTGAAATGAAAATCAGATACTTATGAACAAGATTTTTTTAATAAGAGAAGAGTGCTGGTCTACTTACGCATTACGGATTTTCATCCATCAGCAAATATCGTTCTTGTCTTGAATGTTCAAATTCGAAGTTAACAATTAAATTATAAATGATCATATTAGTAAAACCATTATAAACTTAATTTATTTTTATTATACTTTTCCTCTCAACCTAGTATTGCCTGTTATCTTCCTGTATAGCTTCGAAATATTTCAATTACAATTATAATATATTATTATAAAGATTTAACTTTAATCTACTAGGTTTTAGAAACTGACTAAGCTTACAAAGTAAATTCTTATACTTTTTTATCACAATTTCTTCTTTTGAGAAAAGAGATAATATTTAATTGTTACAATAATAGTTTTTGTAAAGTATAGCATTATTCATAAACATTCAACCAGCGTAGCAATATTTTTACTTAAGTTTGGCTTTGAGTGGCAACAGTTGTAAAAAGCTATTTTTTTAGAATAAACTTATTTCTGTTGTGTTTAAATTTGTACACAGGTTATTTAGGTAGAAATGAGTTTATGAGTGGACAAAATGGTGAACATTACTGTCTTATCTAACATTTGGTGACCCTCAGTACGTGATTAAAATATAAGAGGTCAGTACTTTATCTGAGAAATACTTAATTAAATTTTTGGTTTTGGTTTGCAATGGAGCATCTTGTTAAGAAGGGATCTCCGTTACGAACATCGTTTACTAAGACATAAAAGTTTATGTCTCTATTTGATGATGAAAATATAGAAATAAGTGACGTTAAGATTAAATTAGCTACTTTAGAACGCATTAGTGCTGATTTAATGACTCTTGACAGCGAAATTTTAGAACTTGGCTTAAGTGCTGACTATAACGGTAAACGTTATTCTCACGAATTTGAATCTGTAGAAAAATATGAAGTGAAATTTGATAAAGCTAGAGTTTGCGTCAATTCTTTCATAGAAAGTAAATCACAACCAAACAGGAATCTATTAAGTAATGAGAAATCAAAAATAAAATTTCCCAAACTTGAACTAATGAAATTTGGCGGTGAAGTTTAAGAATGGCTGCGTTTATGGAATCAGTTTAAACGCATTCACGAGCAAAAAGAAATGGAGTCGGAAGACAAATTCCAATGTTTAATACAGTGTATGTCGCCAGGTACAAGAGCGAAAGAGATCATTGATAGCTATCCACCTAAACGGCAGAAAATTATACAAAAGCGATTGAAAACCTCAAAGGAAGATTTGGCCGTGAGGAATTATTTAATGGAATACTATATTCGTGAATTATTAACTTAAGTTATTAAAAATGCAACCAAATCAAGACTGAGTACAACAATTATATGATAAACTTAACAGTTTTATTGCTATTCATAGAAAAAGGTATTTAATTTTTATGTCTGTTATTTATCGAAACTTACTTTCATAATGAGTTGCATATTTTAAATTTTGAATTAGTATAGCATATTTATTTAAATGCTCTGTAAAGCTAATCATTGTTATCGTATGTAATGAACCAAGAAATGCATAAAGATGTACAAACGATAAATAACTGTGCTTTACACAATTTTGTAAATATTTTTACGAAAAGCTTCAATCATTTACTCTTCAAAATCAGTTATAGATAGAATTTCAGGCCCCTATCCGTTAGAAGCCCGCCATTTAATTTTGAGGGAAGTATACCAATCGGGAAGGGAAACAAATATAGAATTTTATTGGCATGTTCCTATTTGAACACAGACATGCCTAATTGATGGATATTCTTTCACAAATGAATTGGCTTGTACTACGATTCATAAATTTTATCTATATAATGTCGTTCAGTTATTATTATAAATTTATATTCTAATTGTTTTTCATTTCTGTTTCGACATCAAGAAACTTTTTAAAAAAACATTTGGAATTATGCAAATACTTTTATCAAAATAAATCAAACAAACGCATTTTTATCTGAAATAATTCATTTAAAAATCAGTTTCCTTTAAGACTCAAATGAAGCAAATGAGATATTAAGCAAACTTTGAAAAGGAATTGATATAATTTCATATAAACATCTCTAAATGGAAACACTGGCAGGAAAACGGTTGATGGTTAAATTTTCTTTGAAACAAACTGTTTGTTAGACGCTCTCAGATGGTCCTTTTGTACCCTAGTACGTATTATATGTATTAGAAGCATCTTATTAATCATACTGCTAGCGCAACAAATATATCAGTTAAATGCAGTGTAAGTTATATGACTTAGGCCTATTATAAACTGCATCATTTAGATAAAAAGAATAAATTGTTTTTAAATTGCTAAATTTATTAAGCAATATTGAATGTTTTAATATGAAAATGAAGTATATATGCTGCGTAGAATGGCATCATTATATCAATTAGCAGCCGATATAGATGATAAGTTCAGCATTTTATGCTCCATGGAATTGAAAATCTTTTATGATTGACAATTAATTTACGAAGTCATCTGTATGATTAATACTTTGAGAACGTAACATAATTATGCGGAATAAATGGAAAGTGGCTACAAGCGTTCTTAACGATAAAATTCTAACTCCTTCTATAACTCTCCACGGAAGACACACTAATTGAAAAAATAAATAACTATACTTTGCTCCCCTCAATAGGTCTTAAAATCTCAAAGCTCATCAAATCCTTGGTTCTTGTGTAATTCCTTTTAATTCGATTTTCATTATTTTTATTCTTTTATTTGGTGATAATCATGTGTGAAATAAGAACGAACATATCTGCTCAAAATATATAATAGCATTACAGTATTTCTTTTTTATGGATAGGAAAAAGAAAAGGATAAAAGAGTTTTGGATCACATCCACTGACATTGTGAAAGCAGCATTTTCTGGTTCATCTACAAGCCGCGTTGTTACAGACTTCACTTGTTAGAAAACTGTATTCTACCTTATTGTTCTCCTTCTCTAAGAGCGAAATCGGTAGTAAACAAAAACGCCCTTTTGCTGCTCAGTTGAGCAGCATAAATTTGCAAGAGATACATGTGTTTGCAAAGTGCGAAAATAAATTACAAAACTGGGTTACGTTGTAATCCCCTGATGGAAAGTGGAATTCGTGTCAAGATGAGGAGGATGTTTACTCACTGAAACGGATAGAGGGCTGTGAATGGAAGAGTGAAGAGAAGCAATTCATTGTTCTATATTAAGGTTTAAAATCCTGAGTCTTTATAAAATTTGAATTAGGCTAACATCAGAAAATGAGCCATTTGTCTGGAACAGTTAAAAGGTGGTAAAACTCATAGAAGAATCTATTATTTTTAACTTTGCAGCATAGGTAAAGAATAGTAGTCTTTAGTCTGTTTCTTGAAAAGCAAAGGACGTCTTTTTTTTTCAAGATAGAACAACAAACCTAAAATGATTTATTCACATTATTTTACGAAAATTCTATAATTAAATTACAGACATACATGGCGTTTTTGCCTTCCTATCGAGCGATCGCTGTAGGTAAGCAAACAAATTACATAAATTTTACTGATTTAAACCTAGCACATAGTTTAGAATGTCAGACGAAGACAGAAATGAGTGCTGCAGTCAAAGGCATTTCTAATAATGACTTCCAAAAACAGCAGATGCCCATAAATACTTCCTTCTTCCATTCCTTTCCATATTTCTTTCTTCCTTCACGGGGATCGCCAATGTGATATAATTATATAAGTGAATATTGGTTTACTCAAAGCGGGTTCATTTCATGGCAAAATATGTGGCTCTAAGTATCTTATGGCTTTCGCTATTTGCTCTTAGAAAGTCAATTTTTCGGAAAGTCTCTTTAGAAAGACGCCAAGTCTTCTAGAAAGCCTTTCACGAAGCCATCCTTCCTAAAGCAGATTGTGTTTGAAATAGCTAAGTAAATAAAATGAAAATTAACTTCGTTTTATCAATAAATAAGCTAAGAAATTTGAAATTTAAAAAATACATTGAAAATATTTGTTTCTTCTTTATTAATAAATTATCCGGTTCAGTTCCTTGAACCATGTTCATATTTTTGTATAATGAAGAAAGAATAAATTCAGCCTTCTTCGAACTAGATAGGAGTTCAAAGCAAACTCCAAAACTCGGTTTTTAAAGATGCTTTCGAACCAATTTCGATTTCGAGAAATTTATAAAGGTGTCAAAATATTTAAACATCGTATCTCCAGATTACATGAAACGGCTTATATATAAAACACTGCATTTTATGTAAAGCATTAATTAATTAATAAACAATTAAGTAGAAATTAAATATATAGACAACGTAAAAACGGAAAAACAAAACTTTTCAAATCTCCTGCTATATATAAAATGCACAAAAGATGAATCCAATGTAATATGTATCAGCATACTGAAACTAATTCAGTAATATTATCCCACAGCGTAATAAGTGAGAACCTGTGTCTTATATTTAAGGGATTTCTTTAGATATAAGACACCCAGGCCTTTGAAATGAACCCTACAGTTACATGTTTTATACAAAAATAAGGAATTAAGAAATGTGATTTGATCAAGAGAAATTAAAAAATGTTCTTTATATAAAGCATTCTTCACCGGCAGTTGCAATCGACTTTTATTATTTTGATTTTATTGAGTTTTGAAGTAGTATTCCTCAGAAGGAAACGTTCAATAAAGAAAGCAGAATTCAGATGATTTTTCGCTTGATACTTCTGGCTTGCGAATCTCTTTTTCATTCCTTATTAATCGTTACAGGGTTATTTAGCCTTAAATGTCTTTTCTTATTTCTTCTGTGATGTGACTTTCTCTTTCCTTCGAAATATTTTGTTGAAATATTCCTTCTATGTAATTACAATCCTTCTACGATCTATCATCTGTCATTCTATCTCTGAATTATCAATTTTTTTATTTTAGTTAACAAGTTTAATTCAAATGAAGTGTTGCAATCTACTTTACTTACATTTCACATGCCAAGTAAATGTTTCACATGTCATATAAAAGAAAGGAAAAATCAAACAGCTCGAGTCGTATCTACAACAGCATCATTTCTCTTAAGAAGGAAAATTTGAGGCCCAGTTCTGTGGATCTTGGCCTTTCCTTAACTTCTAATATGTTTATTGGGTAATGACTTCTGTCATAAAGAAGACTTCTGATATTTAAAAAATTCTTTCCAAGTCATGTCATTGGCTCTTAAATGAATTAGGTTGGATTATTTATTTATGATAATGCACACTGTGCTATGTGCCTAAAAGAAGGGATGCGAGGACTTCCTATGGGCAACTGACTCATATTCATATTGCATATGAGGAAATCCCAAATATACCAATATATCAAAATAAAAAAATCTGATGTGTACACCAAATCACTTCCTTGTACGAAATATTAAATTATACGCATTTTGCATTTCATTTAAACTTATCCGATTGAATTATATCTACTTCATCGATAGCGCATAGATCACAATAGAATAAATACACTCCTTAAAATTCACTATATTTGTTTACCACAGCGACACTCTGGCAAAAAAAAAATGTTTTTTACGGGCGATTCATTATTTCTCATTCAATTAGTTCAGTTCCCACTTCGCGACAAGGCAAAAATACATAAAAACTCAAAATATCTATATTAAAAATTACGAAGTAAATCTTAAACACTTATTTCCTCGAATAAATTCCAGAATGGATTAAGCATGATTTAATTCGTAATAATTAAAGAAGGCGCTATCTTTGTTATTGCGAAGCTCTAGATTGGCAACAAACCCAATATTCTCCTGAGTTTCAAATGTAAACAAATATGTATGGCTGAGTTCCAATATATGAGAAAAATGATTAGGTTTAGCTGCACTTAAACAACTTTTAAATTGTTGGTAATTCTACAAATCTTGCGTGCAAATTTATTAAAGGCATAAAAACCTTAACCAAAAGATACGAACAACATAATTCAATCATTTTTAAAACGAAAAATTCACAATTTATCAACATATAAGAATAAAAAAAAGCTCACTGAGCCGAGTGACAGAGTGGACATATATATATACATAAATTTATATACTTTTGGTGCGCTCGATTGCAACCAAAATAGGAGGTGCACATGTTATATCAGTCCTATGTACAAAACATCAACGTTCTGAGGCTACTCGTTTTTGAGTTATGCGACATACATGCATACATACGTATGCACGCATAGACGCCACGAAAAAATCTCCTCAGAATCCATTTTAAATCAGTTTTATAATTTTTTGGGGGAAAACGAGTCCTTTATTCTGTTCTTACGTCACTCAAAAATATCGTTAAATTGCATTCGATAGCAGTCAGAATAGATCTTTTCTTTGAAATATGGTACCCGAAATTTTTCGCGATTATAATACTCCCTTTTTACTTCGTACAAGGAAGTAAAAACAACCCTTTTTCCAGAAATAACCCAAATTGAGCAATCATTGTTCAATGCTCTTACATAAACAGCCACTGGTAGATCCCCAGGTATTATAATATTAATTTTTATGGTCAATTCCTGTGTTCCTGAAAGGAATCACGGGAATGACTATTTCCTCACATGATTTTTATGAATCACAATTTTCTTATATGGATCACGTGAAAATTATGCTTCACCTAAATGCCAGCTGTTTTATTATGCGGGTATAAGGATAAACGTGCATTGCTCAAGTCATTAACTAGGAATGAATTTTTGGAAGTATTTCTCTACTTTGATTCAAAAGGTTTAGATCATTTCAAACTGATCTGATTGCATGCATAAAAGTTATGGAATTAATGGTAATCACGCCTGTTATACTTGCAGCTCATTTGGCATGAAGATCAGCAACAATATATCTACTACTTTTTTCCTCCCTCACGGGGATCTCCATTGTGATACAATTTTCAGTTTGATGACATAATAAATTTTGAATTAGAAAAACGTTTATTTTGTTACTGTCACTATTTTTTTACCGACTTAAAAAAAAAATCTAAGTTATACTTATTGGTACGTATTAAACATCCAACTTTCGTTCTTTCTGTAACTCCTGTAGTCAGTAATTTCATTTTGTTCAATTTGCTTTTTCTGCTGCTAAGTTTCATATTTTCTTTAGATTTTAGACCGAATCTTACCAGAAGTGAAACTTTGTTGAGTATATTCATTATTTCCTTTAAGAAGCAACGGCCTATCTGACAATGTCGCTCAGTCACATCAAACTACGTAGCTAATTTGTTC
>KK116882.1:40678-61617 GCA_000611955.2 Stegodyphus mimosarum | reverse complement strand
CGAGTAAGCAGAAACAAACGGCTAATTTCTGTCGCGGAAAACAACCAACTAAAATAAATATCCTCCATGAGTATATAAGTGTGCATGTGCCAGCTTGAACTACTGCCTGACGCATCCTTCCTCCTTATCTCACAAATTAAGCTTGTATGTTCAAAAACAGCAAAATTTATTCATATTTATATTCTATAATACGTTTTAATATGGTTTACAACAATCCCATATCCGCCTAGCCAATATAGCCGTTAGTGACTGCTGTAGCGATGGGTCCGGATTCGAATCCCGGAGAAGGCATAGTTGTAACTGTCTCTCCCTTCAACAAGAAGACAACGGTGGCTACCCATTACAATAATGGTGGTGGCCATTTCATTATTCCATTATCCCGTAATGAAATGTCCACCACTTCCTGACCTTGTAGTGGCGCAAGGCTAATGACTATTAAATAAAGCGCCCGGGCATTTAAAAAAAAAACTCACTTTAAATACCATTATCGTGGTTTGGGTAATATCTCTCTCTCTCGTTTTAGGGAATTAGGAAATTGCTACTGTCATGTGATTCTGTCATGCCCCAACCATTGCAGTATGATAACTTAGAAAGAGCATGTCTTAGTTAATATTTAGCACCCCAAAACTCAGACACACTTTGTTGTCAATGGCAATGAAAGAGTTTAGCAATCCTCTGTAATTTGGAAGACAAAACTTTTACAGTTCAAAATAAGCACTCTAATTTTTCTAGATAAAAGTTCCTAGCTAATGCTTAATGATAATATGGATTCCATATCTATTTTAACTGAGGTACCAGTGAGTGCATATTAATGAAATTTCATTTCTTCTGATTATTACTAAAATCCGTCCATTGTTAGAAAACACTTTAACAACGTCATTTTTCGGCTGACTGATCTTCCAAAAACATTTTTATTAGTTTGCAACTATACAAATGCATATTTGTATTTTACGCGAATACGTTTTACGCGAAATATTATTCATGTATACAAATGCACATTTGTATACATGATTGACTTTCAATACGTAGAAATTTAGCAAGCTGTCTAGCAATGCTTTAAAGAGAATATGGCTTTCCAATCTATTTTATTTTTTCAGTCCTTTCCTTTACAACATCATGTATTTTTAAAGTCTATGAAGTAAAGGGATACAAGATGATTTCATCACACCGCGCATGAGATTTAAACTGAATGCAAAAATGTTTTCATTGTACTAAACAATTTTAATATACTCCGAAATTTCATTCGTAATTTTTATTTACGTTGATTGATAAGTACTTCCAAAAAATGCTTTTCGTATATTAACTGCAAAAAATAATTTATTCTTTAGAAAGTAACAGCACAAAAAAGTATCCTTGTCCTTAAATAGTAGCATACATAACCTTAAGGTTTTTTAATGTGGGAAAAATTTTTGTTTTTGAGGTCTGATTAAACGAGATCAGGTGTTACATAACTTTTCCGTGCTTGATACTGATTCGACATAAAAGGAAAAAAACTCATAATACGAACAAGAGAAAGTAAGTGCCATGGAGATAAAGAAAAGCTATAAATCTATTTTATTTTTCAATAAGTGACGTCCATCTTAAAATACAATCAAATGCTTTTGTAATGTTGTTAATCTGACTGAATTTCCAGTGCTCTTAATGAGCAGTTTATTGAGTTTGTAATGAATGTCTGATTGTCTCTATTTAAGTTTAGTGTCCTTAATGATTCTTTTTCTTCGTCCTTTATGTGCTATTTAATTTTATTCTAATCATTAACTTATTTTTTATTAAATCTATTTATGCTGCTTGATTAGCATAACTGTTTTCTAAAGTGATTTTGCGTATCGTAAGACATACATTTACGCATAATTAGTATTCTATAAAATTCACTTGAGGCTGAGTGATTAAGACCGTTGAATACTGGTAGCTGGACGTAGGCTTGAATTCAGGCTGTTTGTATGGGTGTTTTTCGTGGTTTTCTCCATATCTAATAAGAATACGATTTAGTTTTCATTAGAAACGTTTTCACAAAGGCATCTCTTCCCTTTAACGGGGGCCAACGGCATCAGAGAACTCATCAGTCGGTGAACACTGGTAGCTCGGTCTGCGGTTCGAATCCCGCAAACGATCCGGTTGCATGGGCGTTTTGTGGTTTTTCCCATGTGTAACAAGCATACGAGTCAGCTTCCCTTAGAAAGTTCTCCACGAAGGCATCCGTTCTCTAAGGCAGATAGCCCTCGAGTACTTTGCCATAATGAAATAAATATAAAGAAAACTTTCTTTAGACAGATAGTCCTTGGATACTTTGCCATCTCCAAGTAACCTTACCTAACATTTTATAAAATCGTTTTACGCAAAATGTTTAGCCTTACTCTGTTCATATATATTTTTTTACAAATATACGTATATACTCCTTTAAAATTAGGCAAAAAAATATACTGACTGCAAAAAAAATATACATAAATTTGAGACTTTGAGTGGTATACTGGTGTTCAGCAGAGATGACTTTTCCTGCTCTTACCAGGTTCACTGAACTTAAAAAAAATAATAATAAATAAATAATAGATTGGTGTTGATTAGAAAAAATCTATTGAAGGTTATCGGATAAGTTTTGTTTTCTTCTGGGGGAAAATATTTTTGCAGGTAGAGTTTTATTCGAAGCCTGTGAAAAATCTAAGGTTGGTTTTATTTCTGACTTTAAATTTTAAATTGGAATATTTCTCTTCTTATTCCTTTCAAAAAGTTTTTTGAAATATTGGTTTTAAGTCTAAATTCTAAATTTGATATACTTTTATTAAAAATTGCACATCAAAATCCGTTTCTGATTGTTAAAATTTTCGTAAGCTTTCAGACAAGAATATAATGATAGTTTTAGAAAAGTGTTTTCCTTTTCTTGTCTAACATTTTTTAAGGATTTTTTTTTCTTAATGTGATATGAATACTTTTTACGCATCGTTGTAAATAACATCATTTAGAAACTCTGATTGCATCTTAGATGAAACTTTAAATTCCTCTTTCTTTTAATCAGAACTTGTTTTTGTTTATTTGCGCGCGCGTGTGTGTATGCGTGCAACCTTAGTAAACCAAACAACTTTATTTATAAACAACTGTTCACTGTCGATCAAACAGATCAACAAGATATATTTTAAGTCCTCGTAAGAAGAATGTGACTCTGAACTATCCCATAAACACTTATTTCTGTAGCAAAATAATCTTCATCTTTAACCTTGAATGATACGATGGACTCTGATGATTTGGCTGACATACTATATGGGAATGCATGTGATTATTGTTACACGGAGCTCTTGAAGGATTGAATTATTTGGGTTACGGCAAAGCACACGAGGATTATCTGCCTAAGAAGGACGTCTTCGTGGAGGACTTTACAAAAGGTATTCGCTCGTATTCACGTTACACAGGGGTTAAAACCCCGAAAGTTCTATGCAACCAGCCCGATCACCAGTGATTGATTAACGAACTACCTGTGTTCGTGTGTTTTACCGCTGGGTCGCTGGTAGTCGGATTATTGAAGTACAACGGATTCTTAAATGGGTTGTTAAAGAACATGAATAATTCAGACCTACATGATGGACATAAAAGCAGAATACCAATTCCATGGAAAACACTTCGGAAAAAAGTAATGAAGTATTTATGTGAATGTTTTTGAAGGATAGTTCACATATTGGATTGAACTGAATTAGAATATTTGATTGCAGAAAGCTCACTAGAACTATCTGCCTATATAGAGAGATGTTTTCATGGAGGATTTCTATAGGAAACTGGTCCATATTTATGTCACGTGTGGCAAAAACTAAGAAGCTCTCATGCAGCTAGCCTGTTCGACTTCCAGAAGAGAATTTTACATTGCAGTGTCGTTTCGACTGTAGTAAAATATTTAGCGACTATACGTTGTAAGGTTTTAGTTAAACTAACAAAGTTTTATTTTAATTTAAATCTTTCTATCTCTTCTCAGTTTCAACTTCCCGTCAGAAGAAGCGCGCGTTTTCAGCTTATGCTAATTTGAAGTAGAGCCAAGTACTATTTAAACCAGAGGTAGAAACCTCTGAGTGTGAGAGAGCTTTTAGTCTCAGATCACGGTCATTCTGTTCGACGTTCGCCTGACCAGCTAGCAGCTGAATTCTAGGCCATAGTGCTTGCTACGTGATTGCTTATTGAAATAAATTCAAGTGCGCTAGTATTAGTAATTCTTGCTACGCACCATTTAGTTAGAGGCCAACTCCGCGATTAGCTCTGTGAGCAAAGATTAATCAAATTTCTATTTAGCTTTAGTTTAAATTTATCTGATTGTTCATTTAGGCCCAAGTGTGGTCTTTTACTTTCTGTATCCCTCCCGAGTTGGGAAGTGATTTGTAAATAATATTGATTTAATAAAAGAGGATTTTAAATCCCTTCCAAGTGCAGTTATTCTTAAGCACATTATCTACAACCAGAACATAGCTGTATTCAGCTCCCTGTTCCAGATCAGGACTTAGAGACTTTTCAGCTGTTCACGAAGATATTTGCCAAAACTACGCACAGAACACTTAGTTCTGACAACGTAATGATTTTGGTGTAATCAGTGATGTGATCAGTAATGCGGTAGGTACCAAAGTCATATATTGATTGATATCCGTATTGATCTTTTCTTTAGAAAAAAAAATAAGTAAAATTTAACCCTTTGATAAAAAATAAATTGAAAATCCTGGAAAGAAAATTACTGGATTTGGAGCTACTGAAGTACCTGGAAACACAATATAAAGAAGTATCGCTATTGGATAGTGACTTCTGTCTTTATTATATAAATTACGTATTAAAAGAGCTTTCACAAGAATGTACGGATTCTATCAAAATATTGACGATGATCAGAGAATATACAAGGCAAGTTACCAAAAAGGTTATTTTTTTAGATAAATAAGAAGGCCAGTTGTAATATTTATCTAGATTAAAAGTATTTTCATATTGGTTTGGACTTGAATACCATCATACTAATTTCAATGAATGAGAATAAAAGTGACGAGACTTCCTAAAGTCTGATTGCTTTCAAATTCACCATTGTCATTTCCTCAACATTTAAAACAATGCATTGTGTTTCTTACCAAACTTTCTTGTCGAATTCATCACCATCTTGTCATTTTGTGATATAATGGCCCAGATGTTTTGTTGACAAGTGAGGACTTCAGAGTGAAAAGCGAAATTTCCTTCCTCTGTCAAATCAGGTTTACACTCCATTTCTGCAAGATGGCTCTTTTGCAAGTGCACCCAACTGAAACGAATAGTATCTTATAGCTACCCAGTAACTGCATTGTTCATTGTTTAGTTTTAATATTTTTAGAGTTTCTAAAGTGCAATATTATTGAACTTTGAACGGAATATATCATCTAGGCAATTCAATTTTAAATTTCAGTGTGGAAACCTGTTACTTTCCTTAGATTATATGAAAACCAATTGAAATTCAAAATTCGGGCTTCAAGATACATATGTTTGTGTAAAAGACTATGTGTGTTCAAAATTTAATGACTCTAGGTGCCGCTGTTTTCCACAATGCGAGAAATAAAAGTACAGATTCTTCGATAATAGAGATAAATAACTGAATTTCAATGAATTCGAACAACCGATTGCTTAGATAACAGAGGCTAGTACACCTGGCCAGGTGACCAAAAGCTGTGTAATATTAAAATTATTCTGTTACCTAACTTTTAGTTTTACCCTGACAAATATTCAATTTGTTCTTTTATCTTTAAATGAGATATTAATAGGAGGGAAAAAGCCCTTTCATGCTGAATAAATTTCTTTTAAAACGGAGTGGAGAAAAGAAAATGAAAATTTTGCAGTCTGATACTTCAAATAGAAATCAATGCTCGAAAAAGATTTCAGTTTATTTCTAGGTGACGGTGACGCATTTATGCAGTCTTTTAACCCTCTAAAGAGGTCATTAAATTGAAATGCAAACAAAGATTACTGCCATTCATTAAGAGGTCAAACTTGGTTACTAAAAATCTACCGCACATAAAACAGGAAGTTGCGGCATAACAATATAAGCGTTTCAGTCTATATTACCATTTTTAATACCTTAGGCCAATTAGTTTTTTGAACGAAACCTGAAGCGCCGCCGAGATCTGGATGGTTGCTATGATGTAATTCATTTAGCCAGATTTGAAACGCTTGAAATTGATATGTATTGTAGGACCCTTTAGATTTGGCGAGTGACCTTAACCACTTGAGAACCAGCGCGCGGAGAACGAAGCTCAGCCAAAGACCGAACCCCTCGAAACGGAACGTCGCCATCGGCCCACACATTTTCAGCATTTAAGCCTACTTTACAGAACAATTCATATAAAATCAGCATTTTAATATAATGACCTGAGTTTTTGAAGTTATGTACTTAATATACTAATTCTTAATATGTATTAACATAAGGAATATCACATTAATAGAAATAAATGAAACATGCGAAATACTAAAATTATAGCTATGCTCATGAAAATAAATCCTATACGCATGAAAACAAAATTACAATTACGAAATGCAAAAAAAATTAAGCAGTAATTATCTGTAGGTAATTAAATTCCAACTTAATAATTCTGCTGTGTGTGGAATTGTTCAAAATGAGGATCTACACACAGGACAATGACGGCTTTTTTCGCCGAGCATATGACGAGCAAGTAAGTTGAACCACGCATCGGGAAAGTTGATGTCTTCCCCCTTCTGTAATAATGCTGTAGAGTTACTTTTTAGTCTATCTTAAGATTAAATATAAAAAAGAACAACTGGTCTGAGTTTTTCCATCACGGATGTTCGGCGACGTTACACCAGCTAAAGTCAGCTAGATGCGTTTTTCCACATTCTCCTAACAATGAAACAAACATAAATGAAAATATTGAGCTATATGCTCTTCCCCACGTTCTAATAACGAAAAACGCAAAAAATAAAACGAAGACAACAAAAAAACGAAATTCCAACAAAATCAACAAACACGCCGGCGTCCCTTTAACTTCAAGAGCTGTGATTCCCAGTTTCATTACACCAATAACTCTATCAAAACCAGAAGCACAGAACAGAAACTGATGCTCATACATGAAGGTCAAAAGCCCCATGACTTAACCGATGTGAAAACCGTTACTATTTAGCACCATCTACTGACATTTGAAAATTTAAAAAAAATATATCGTTCCGTTTTCAAGTTTTCAATACGCGACGCTGGGCTGAAGAGATTGATCGGAGTTTGCGTATAAGAGACGCTGGGCTGGTAAGAGCGGAATGTATTATAGGACCTCTTAGATTTGGTGAGTGGCCTTAAGGCCTCGCTGGCTTCGCTGTTTAGATGGCCTGAATCTCTCTATCATAAATTAATAAAATGTACCGTAGGATAGCTAACAATTTGGATATTAATTTTACAGCCACCCGAATTTTCCCCCTTACCTTCACAAATTTTATGCGATTTTTTCAGAAAATTTTCGAATTTTTATTTTTACCTCTTTTTTTCTTTGAGTTCTTCTTACAATTTGATTCGATCCCAGTCAAACAGGCTGGCTTCATATTTGGTTTTCGTGGCTTTTCTCATATGTAATGCAAATACGAGCCAATATCCTTTATTAGCCCTCATCTCTTCCCTAAGCAGATAGCCTTCGTGTGCTTTGCCACAGTCGAATAACCGAACCTATTCCTACTGTTGAACTTTTTTAATATTTTGAAATGATTTTAAGATTTGTCGAAATGCATGTTTCTAGACTATTCATGAGTGAACAGTCTCCCATTTAAGTTATTCAGAGTGTCATTTCGAACTGCTTTCATGATCAACGAGACTGCAGTTGGACAACGCTGACCAGACGAAAAAGGGATCGTGAAATAAATATAATTAAGCAATAGTGTATAGGCTCAGAGTTGCTCTTGCCGTAATCAATTAATCTAACATAACTTAAGTTATCCTTCAACTAGCGTTTTGATTTAGAGAAGCAGTAAATGGGAAGATCTCTGCTTACTGATTGTGCGTATTAGGTGCCCTTTCGTACTTCTATCTGTCTAGCTACATAAGTATACGTTACAAATTTACTTAACAAATTTTAATATATATTGACTTTTGGATGACTCCGTATACAGATTAATAAGAATTCAGCACGTATAGAACTATGGTCATATAAAACTGAGCTAGAAACGCAGAATAACCCTATGAAATAAGAATGTAACAAATTTTATATTGTCCAGAATTGATTATAAAATCTCCTAAAATGCGCTGTATAGCGTTGTATGTGGACATATCAGCTGTATAGTGCGCTTATTTATTTAATTTGCGTAAAGACTTTTTTTATTCTGATGAAAGAAGATTATTTTTATCAAAAGTTAAAACAATTTGTGTTTCAGCTATGCGCAGTGCCTAACATACGACTCCCTCATAGCAACGAAACACGGCAGGTATTCCAAATCCTTGTTTTTTTCCTGAGCAGTGTGTTGATAATCTTGTCTGTTTCAATAACTCATAAATTCCGTTGCGAATCAACATAACACGCGGTTTATGATATACGACATAGTTCCTAGTGTGAAAAATATACGATTCCCAGACATTCTACAGTCATACACGTGTGAGGCTTATCGCTTTTTACCTGTTGACATAATGTGGTTTTTTAAAAAATAATCAGTTCATCCAACACTTAAAGATGTCTCTAAGAGCATTTTCTATGCAAACTACAAAAGAAAAACATCAATAAATGAATTTTTCAAACAGTGCAGGTATGCCTCATTTCATTTACATTTCGCACTTAACAACGTCTTTTATTAAAACTTGAATTTTGGTGGCGTTCCTTCCTCGAAACAATCAATCATTATTGTTAAATTAATTTACATTTGTAATAAACATATAATTTTGTTTTTATTATAAGTCTTCTAAAATTAAACGAATAAATTAAAACTTGCATGAAACATTGCATAAATTATTTCTTTCAACTGAAATAAAAATTGAGACTATTTATTTATTGAGAAAATTGCAAAATAATAAAATACCGTTATATTATACATTATGAAATCTTATAATTATTGTTTGTTATAAATTCAAAATTTTAGAGATAAAAATTGAAAATAATCGTACCTTTTGTTCATCACATTTGTTTAGATAATTTTCAGGGAAAGGCCAACAACTTTGAAATGACTAAGATTTTTGAGGAAGAAAACCTAGAAGAAGATCTTCGGATCTTTCACCCTTCTTCTCCTACCACCATTCTCTTAAGAGAACTTTCGGCTCGCCATGTATTTTGAGTGCCCTTTTGCCTCACAAACAATATACTCTTTTAAACATGGTTTCTCCGGGAGTCGCGTGCAGGCCGTCAGCGTGACTAACCACTGCATTGACTGGACGGTAGCAAATAAAGAACGATACTTCTTTCAAAATTAGGCAAAATCCAATCTTAAATTTACTTTGGTCTTTATAGAAAATCCCTGGGTATTTTGAGAGGAACAACCATAACCCTTATTTTCACGTGAAAACCTTTTCTGCGAACGGAAAATTTTTTATGTTTAACAAAAGGAACGTCGTGCATGTTTCCTTCAACAAAAACAGAGAACCAACGTCAGCATAAGCTTGAACTTATCCAATTTTAAATTTAATTGATTTTCCTCCGTATATAAATTTACGTAATAGTTTTTCCATAAATCTCTACACTCACGTTTGTGAAAATTGCAACACCAAGAAGGAATCGTCATAATTGAATGCAATTTAATACACAGTTGAGTGGTAGTGGTACAAATAAATGATTAAATGTTCAAAGCAAACAAACAAGAACAAGAAATCAGAATCAGTATTTTGTGTGGCCACCACGCGCCGCAATAAGTGCTGCTACACGACGTGGCATGGAGTCAAACAAAGTTTGAATGTCTGACTGAGGAAGAGCATTCCATATCGTTTGTACGCGTACCCAAAGTTCGTCTGCAGACGCAACAGGACGAGGATCACGAGCAAGACGCCGACCAATGACATCCCACACATGTTCAATTGGCGACATATCCGGGGAACACGCAGGCCAAGGAAGAAGCTGTACCTGCTGCGTTTCAAAGAAGGATTTAACAATCCGAGCAGTATGAGGGCGGGCATTGTCCTGTTGAAATACAGCGCCTGGCAAGCTTTGAAGGAAGGGAACAGCTTCGGGCTGTAGAACTTCACGGATATACCGGTTGCTGTTCAGATTGCCCACAATTCGTAGCAATTGAGATCGTCTATGATATGCTATGGCGCCCCAGACCATAACTCCGGGTGTTCGTCCACTGTGGCGTTCGATAATGCACTCCGGAAGGTGGCGTTCACCGGCATAGCGTCTGACACGAATGCGGCCATCATGGTACCACAAATTAAAGCGGGATTCGTCAGAAAACACGACATGCTGCCAATCAGCACGCCAGTCTCTATGCTGATTGGCCCATTGTAGCCGCAGGCGGCGATGGTCGTGCGTTAGGGGGATCCTGTATAAAGGAGTCCGTGCGCGCAGTCCACACTGCAGCAGACGTCTACGAATTGATGAAGCACACAATGAAACACCTGTAGCTATTGACCACAGTGCTGCCAATTGTCTAGAGGAAGCTGTACGGTCCGTCCGCGCCATGCGGACCAGGTGTCTATCATCGCGAGCTGACGTCACATTTCGGGGTCCACTCCCGGATTTCCGAGTTGTCCGACACTCGTCCGTCCACTGCTTCCAAACGCGCATCACTGTGCTGCTGTTACGCTGCACACGAGAGGCTACTGCACGATACGACAATCCAGCTTCACGAAGGCCGATGATTCTCCCTCGTTCAAACTCTGTAAGTTGTTCAAATCTCGCTCTCTTTCGTCGACGAGGCATAAGTACAGATTGAGTTAACGTTTACCACTAGCAGATAACCACCGATAACCATACACGCCTCGCTACAGCCGTCTATTTATTCGGATCCATCAGCCGTTCAGAGGGCGCTGCTCAGCATACGCATGCGCTACGGATTTGCAATTCTAATCATTTGCATATCATGCGCTACTTTGCATTTCCTGAAAATTTCAGCTCACTCGCGTAAGTCCTTCATGGTGTTGCAATTTTCACAAACGTGAGTGTATATCCTATATAGTTTACTGCAGGCAATCTGCATTAAAAAAAAAAGTCATCAAAATTGGTAAAGTCTTAGATAACAAAGCTTACATATTCTAATATGTTACCTTTTTACGTTGTTTAAATCAATGAAAAAAATTAAAAACACATTCGCAGCCAAACAAGAAACTTAATTTTACTTTGTAGAGTTCTACAGTCTATCTTTTTGTGTGAAATATGGAAAATAGTGACTGCACAGAAGAAGGATTGAAATTACCCATTATTACACTCTTTAAACTGTTAACAATTCGTCAACTCGACGCTAACATACTACGCCTCTGCTTAGGCGGTAGAATCAAAACTCAAGAATTCAAGATATTAACAAGTAGTAGAATTAAACTACAGGGCTCAGGCAATCCTGTATCCTACAGCGCGTAGATGAGTTTAGTGGCAGCAACATAATAGCTGTTAAGCCACGTCTAACCAGCAATAAATGCTAAGCTGAAGCTTGCGTTACAAATACGCACAGAGTTTTCCCAAACTCTCTAACTCTCCCTTCTAGAACTCGATATTTAAACTTCTTCTCCCACTGGTAGAATTTGCATTAGTTACGCGCGCTACCAAATTTAAATATTCTGGCACTGACAATTAGGGGAATGAAGGCTTATAGGAAAGAGCTTCAAATTAAATTTAACTGGTTATTTAAAATAAATATAAATCTCTACATTTTTCAATGCCAGAAATTTAACAAACTTGGATAAAGGTTCCTTAAAGACCTGTTACAAACTGATAAATTCTACAACTAACAAGACCTGAGCCCCGTTACATTTACAATACTAAAATTTAAATTATAACGGAAGGACATTTTTTCATCCTAGTTCTACTGGACATCCTTCCTCATCTTTCAGGTGTCATTCAGTCATCTCGTTCCAGTCATCTGGAAGGAATATTTATGAATACATGTTTCTAAATTCACAATACAATATTTTATTTAAATTTTCTAACCTTTTTGCATTTAGTGTAGCTTTCTCAGCTTTTCCGAACATTTCGGTGTTTCATGCCACAATTATTCAATTACATTCATGCTTAATTTTTAAACTTTAATCCCCTTTTGACTCTCCACAATGTGAGGTGAAAACGCAAGTGTAATGTGTTACAGTGAACAAGGACTCTACCTAAACACACATCAAATTGTTAGCACATAACAACTGTCTTAGACACACCCTAAATCCATTTCTAGATTCTCCATGAGCTAATTAACATGAAAATTAACTAGAGTGTCAGTGGAGAGCCCTACAAAACAATGCATACGAAATATTTTCTACATTCATGCTTAAACGCATGCAAGCTTTCGCTCAAAATCGCATGATTTGATTCAGCTTACATTTCTTTTGAGCAAACTCAATTGAATACATTAAACTTTAAATGCATTAACTTTACATAACAGAAAAGATTTATAGAAAAATTCACTTATCTCTGTTTTTCGACGCTTGATATTCAGCCATTGTTTTATTGCAGAATTGCATTAAGTCAGTTGGCTCATATTGGAGACTTTCCGTCTCTCTCAGGGATAAATAGAAAGGGCTAGGTCATTCCTTTGTTCAACTCCTCGCCGACGCGAGCCTCATGGAGGGGGTTAACTGGTAGTAATCTGACGTCACTGTTATGCACCTGCTCTGATTTCGCGCGTTTAAAACTGCAGTTTCATTCAGTTTGCGAGACGATTTTCTGGAGGTTGCATATCTCAAATTAATTTTAATCATACATATTTGTTTTCTAATAATGCAAATATTTAAAATAAATCGTGTATATATATGTATATATATAGTTTTAATCAGTTTTCCTTTTAAATTCTGCATTTAAAGTATCCTTTATGTAATATGGCTTCTTGTGCTGTAGCAACGTGCCGTAACACTTATAGAAATACGAAAGGAAGAGATATTGTATTTCATGCTTTCCCAAAGGACAATTTGATTTTGACGAAAGAATGGATACATAAATGTCGAAGACAAGATTTTATTAATGTGAAAAACGCAAGAATTTGCAGCGAACATTTTCTGTGCAGTGATTATGAAGATGATATGAGAAATCGCTTGCTTGGATTGCCACAAAGGAAACTGTTGAAATGCAATGCTGTGCCGAAAGTAAATTTATCGTGTGATGTAAACGAAATAACACCAAGAAATCGGAGACATTTGAAAAGAAAACTAATGCAGAGTGCTTTTGAAAGACTACACGAGTTAAGTCCAAAGAAAATTTATTTTGAGGCCGAGAACGAAATTAAAGCTGACAATAATAAATCAAATGTGAATGATTTTGAAATAAAACTTACAAACGACAATGCCGTAAGTGACAATATCTCTGAATGCCCTAATTGTAAAGATAAACAAGAATGCATTGATAATTTGAAGAACAAAATTATATTCTTAGAAAATTGTAATAAAATATTGAAAAATAGAGAAAAGAAAAATTTTAGAATGTTTGCTCAGCGACAAAAAAGGTGGACGACATCTAGAAAGAAATTTGTATCGGAAATTCAAAAATTAAAATCCCAAACAGCAAAATTTAGGAAAAAACAGCACAGATCGGAGAATTTGGAAAAACGCCTACAGCATATTTTTACAAAGACGCAGATTAACGCATTGCTAGAAAAGAAGGAAAAAATCAGGTGGACTAGTGAAGATATTTCACGCTGTATTGTCATAAGAGCTCTGTCATCTAAAAGCTACGATTTTTGGAAAGAAAAAATGGGAATTCCTTTACCTAGCACTAGCACATTAAAGAGATGGTGCGCTAAATTTTCATGTAGCCCAGGAATTCAGAGTGATGTTCTTGCTGTAATGAAGGAAAGATGCGAATATTTGAATTCTGTAGAAAAAATATGCGTTCTCAGTTTCGACGAAATGCATATAGATTCTAAACTGTGTTATGACTCTAAACTGGACCAAATACTTGGTCTTTTTCAAAAAGTGCAGTTTGTTTTAATCAGAGGTTAATTCAGAATGGATTAAATTATTGTCCTTAGGAGGTTTGACTACACCTTCCCATTCATGGATGAATACAGTTTACGAGTTCGAAAAAATATTTTGTGCAGTTCATGGTACAACTTACTACAAAGGGAAGCATGTAATTGGCTCTTTAATTAATAAACTGGAGAAACATTATCCTGAAGTTAACAGAGAAGCAATTCGTTTATTTTGCAGAGTGCGAACTTTTATTAGAATACGTTTCTTAAATAGAAATGCATATGTTTTTTCCCAAAGAAAAGCAACCCAAAAGGCAAAAAAGTGGATTGCTTCGAATGTGGCAGCCAATAAATAATATTTCAACAGCTTGTAGTTGAATTTCGACTGTACAAGTAAGCATATATAATATGTTTTTATTTGAAATATTTTTAGATGACATTTTAGAAGTTAATAGCATAAAGCATATTTCAAAAAAGAACTAATTTTATTAAGTTATTTTTATAGTATCCTGTGTTATTATTAATTCGATTTTGTGCTAGCTTAGCATTCTAGACAAAATATAATAGTATAATATTAAAGTAATTGGCATAAGAAGACTTGTCTCATTAATCTCCACTTTTGAAAAATTAAATAATGTTTTAGGTACTGTGAGTAAAGTTGTTTTGTCTAAATTAAGATAACAATCTTACATGTATTTATTTAAATGTAATATGATGAAAGCCTAAGTTACAAAATTATTTAAAAAAATATCTATTATTATGTTGAATCGGAAGAAAAATATGCCAATGTAAAATTTACAATTAGGCTGAAACTCAAACTTAGATTAGCAGAAATTTTGCCATATATAACCATACATGTTTAAATCTATGCCAATTTAAGGTTGTTTTTGGTTAATTTTAAATAGTTGTTATTATAGTTATCTTAGAAGCAGTAGTAGAGTTCTCTTAGTTAACATGCAGATAAATAAATTAGTAGAAATAAACAGGCATGTAAAGAAAAAAAAAATCCCTGCAAATTAAAAAAAAGGAACTTTATGCTAAGAGTAGCGCATTTTGTCTGTTATTTTAAAATTGAGTAAGTACTATTAAATGTTTTAATGTTCAATAATAATTTTTTTAATGTTAATGCCTGCAGTAACTGCAGTAACATTGTCTCTTCCAAATTATAGCTATCTTTCACACACAGCTTATTTTAAACGCTGGTTCTTCAAATTTAAAACGCTAATTTCTATGTTGTGAATTGCATCTCCGCGCTCAGTGTCATCCTGGCTACGTCATCACTCCTCACTGCTTGTTTCAGGGGGAAAAGGTCTATGAGCTAGCCCTTCTCTTTTAAGTCCTGCGTCTCTCTTCCTGTCCGCTAGTGGAAACTGACTTTTTCTCTTTTGACCCCTGATGAGTCTCCTTTTAAGATGTACTGGCGGCGCGTCGTCTCTTTTCCTTTTACTGCCCGGCAAGTTGGTTCTTTGCTCATCGGTCTTCGAGAACGCTTGCCTGTAAACTCTAGGTTGTTTCGATCTTTGCTCTGTGCCTTCAACTTCGGCAGGTCTCTTCTTCATTTTACCGACCGGTGGTCTTGTTTGTACTATTCTTTCTGTACGTCACTTCCTTGATGTATCCTGAGGTTGTCTACTGCGAGACTTTGTGATAGGAAGGGGATCCTTGTTTCTAGTCTGGACCTTTCTTTCACCTTTGAATTTTTCCTTCGCTGGATCTTCCACATGTTGAGAGATTCTTTTCTCCGGAATTCTTCTACTTATCGGAAATCTTGTAGTTTGGTTAGTTCTTTGTTTCTTCGCGAATTTCTATTCCTTACGCGCGCTAACAAATTTAAATATTCTGGCACTGACAATTAGGGGAATGAAGGCTTATAGGAAAGGGCTTCAAATTAAATTTAGTTGGCTATTTAAAATAAATATAAATCCTTACAACTTGATTAAAAATGTAAAGAACAAATGTTTCAAAAAACGGAAGTCCGTGATCTGTTCTGCTAGAAGCTATGTTACAGTGGAATTCTTTGTTCCGTAGGAGGGAAGGTCTATGATAAAAAACTGAAAAATTGAGTAATAATATAAATTATGCCTTTAAGCAAATCTTATGGAAATAAATAAGATAATCTAAGCAGCATAGAATTTGTTTCATTTGATGATGGGCAAAAATATTTCTGTGGCTTCCAGCAATTACTATTTTAAAATTCTTGACCTTCATCATTTAGGCTAACGCCTTTGCGTCATCAGTTATCTTTCATTATTTTTACTTTTGAATCAGGTAAATCGCTATAAAAAAGCATTGGCTCTTAGCTTTAAATCTAATGAAAGGAAAAAAAATCTTTAGTTCAGACATACATTATACCATCTTATCACCAGTATCCTGCTCACTTCGAAAACGCAATGAGCTATAGGAAAATCCTGTGCAGGTGCATGGTTATCCTTGCTTTCTCAGCTTATATTTTTTAAAAGATAAACAACTGTTTCGTTACATGTGAATAAGGTTTGGTTGATTTATTTAACTATGGCAAAGCACTCGAGCTCTATCCATCTAAGGGAAGGGATGCCTTTACGGAGGACTTCTTAAGGGAAATTGGTTCGTATGCACTTTACGCTTGGGAAAAACCGCGAATACATCCTTACAACCAGCCCGTTCGGGTGGAACCCAGGTCCTAACTTTCAGTGTTCAGTGACTTTACCGCTCAGTCACTGGTGGGCCCTAGTTGCGAATAAATTATTTTTCTTCTAGATTATAAAAATTACAATCGCTAAGTGTACAACACCGTCTACTGTGAATCTAAATTCCGCTCATATTATAAAGCATGCGTTTAATTCACTGGCATATTTCACTGGAGTAACAAGTCTAAAAATTTAATTAGAGAAGTTATAGTGATATTGATGCTGAAAACGGTGCTGTGCTATTTCAAACTAATAATAGGTCCCCAGACTTTTGAACTGTTCTGGGATTTCTGTTCGCATCAAAGTTTTCAACAATAATAATAATTTTGACAAATTATGGGCCTCTGTACTTGCAAGACTCGGACAATGCTCATACGTTAAGATGGCAGCAAGGTAAAGAAATCAGTAGAAGAAGCGTACGAAAATAAATAAAATCAAATCACTGAGCGAAAATATGTATTTGTTTTTATCATTTTTTTTCTAGTGCATTTTATTTAGCAAACACAAAAAGTGGCCGTTTTTATTAGGAAGGTGGTTTCCTCGTTGATAGACTGGAGTTGCATCCTAGATTAAGTGTGAATGTTTATAACAGTATTTTTGCATTAAAATCGAGGCAATTCAAATCTATCGATTCTAAAATTCTTTAAAGTGAGTGACGCTGGGAGAAGAGAGAGAAAGAGAGGCGATGCTTAAATTCAAGCCTCTTAAGCACAGTCGATTAAAATGGAACGGTCCTTACGCAAATAGCCCTTGCGAATTTGCGATGAAATACAATGCATTGAAATGTTTAATCAGGTGAAAAAATTTGCTTAATTTAAAAATGTGTTAAATCAAAAGCAGGGATTAAGATTTTTGACATTAGACAGGAATCTTTCCAGATTTGTTTACTTTAGAGAACGGTGGTGGCATTCCAGAACAAAAAATACCTTTATATAGTAACTTGCACGAAGTCTGGAAATATTGCAACGGAATATTGGAGAATAATGTCTTTCGATGTGACGTAAGATCTTTAATTTAACTTTCAAACTAAAATAACAGTTACTAATAAATATGCAAATAGAAGGCTCTATTTTTAATATACGAACTAAATCCTAGTGAAACATTTTATTTAATCCATCTGTAATGAAGTTGAAACAGCTTTTTGTATTTAATGTATTTTTCCGGTATCCAGTACTTTTTTTCCATGGCAACAGTGTAAACACGACAGGATTTATTTTATATTCACTTAGTCATTTTCGCAAAGCAGAAAACATCTCATATCACATCAGTGAGATGGAATGACTGCCTTTTATCATCTGCTAGAAAAATTATTGATTTCCCCAGATGCAACTAACACTATTGAAATGTATTTTGCTGTCAGAAAAAGAAGCTGTCACTGTAACTTTTGATATATTCACGTAAATTCTACGAACTTGAAATCCAGATATATTTGAAAATAACCCAATTAACTCTGTCCATTCAAAACGAAGGACAACAATTAAAATTAGTTGCTAATAAGATATAGAAAATTCAGAAAAAATTATTAAATATGAAATTCAGGGTCGCCAAGATAAACTCTCTGACCAATTCTGTATCGCCAAATGTATTACGTGTACACGTTTTTAGCTTAAATCGATGTTGAAGCATCGATGTTATAATATACATCGATGTTACAGCTAGCTTTTTAACAGCATGTATTTTAATAGAGATGAATCGTTTGGAATTTTTACTGCATTGCTTATGTACTGTGCCCTGTATATTATTCTACTTGACGCAAAATTTCTCAGCTTTATCCGTAGAAATCGCTTCCTCGGTACTTCCTCAAATTTTAAATCTGCACATTGTAATAAAGTTAGCAAATGTTTATGCTTTATATAAGTTAGCAACTGCTTATTAGTTCTAACTGAAAGTATACCAGAAAAAATGCGACAGCGTTGCATGGCGTATTCAGCACTTTAGAAGAAGCAAAACTGAAATGGCTGCGGTGCCCTACTTCGTTCAGGAGAATGTGATTTCGAAATACCATGACATCACTTCGCCAAGACGAATAAACGTATACCCATGCTATAATCCTCAATCTTAAATGCGTACTAGGAGGAACATTTGCACGTTGCGAACGCTTGCGAATGTTAACATGACAAGATATGTACCAAACACTGCATGGATTCGAGATAGAGAAAAACTCCAAAAGCAATGAGTTCTCGGGAAACGCATTCTTGTCTGTCAGTGCGTGTGGCAGATGTGAAAGCTCGGCCAAGTAGTTCAGCCCACAGAACTTCTGTGAGTTTAAACGTAATGCTATATGCACATATATTAAACAGATTATGATACATTTCTTTCATTATTACAAGATGGAGATGATATTACATACCTACTGATATTACGAGCTGTATCCTGCCAACCACTGATATCAATGCAGGCGGCGATGCACTTTCAAATCATGGACTATTCTATACTTTCAAAGATGCCCTGGCGTCTTCAGAATGCTGCTGTCTACGCCTAATGAATACGTGCAAAGAACTTTTCTGTAGTGTTCGACAGTTCCCCAACCAGTTTCATATAGCCATATATAATAAGAAATTTATGGCTTTCAAGTCAAGCGATTTGCAGAGAGACAGAACATCACTGAGAATAAGTCGTGGCTGTTCCTCCATTCGTCCAGCCAGAAAGCCTCGTATTTCCTCAACGGAACTGCGTACCGAAACTACTCGTAAGTACTCCTGTTTCTTCTAACGTTTCAAAAACGCCGCATAATGCTGTCGCCCGTTTTAAATCCCTCAACCTTATATTTACATAACAGCAAACTGTTATTTTCTTTGGTACTCAAAATACAGTTTGTTTTTACCATTCTGAAACTGATACAGCAATTTCTCATTATCTGTAGGGATTAGATTTTTCCAGTTTCGCGGATATTGAGACTATGAAGGCATATAAAATGATGGACTGCACGTAACTCCACAGTCATTCATTAGAAATTTGAATAAATTCAAATTCAATACAAATCACACAAATAGATCAAAACGTTTTATTTGATACTCTAATTGCTCTTAATAACTAAAATTAATTTTGTAAAAATCTATAATCAAGCCATTAACAACTTTAAAAAAAAATTGCAGACTTTGTTTCTTCTTTTCTCCCCCTTTTTAAGGTCTCTGAGTAGTCTTCGTAGTAAACTGGCAAATTAACCTCGTATTTTCGGATGCATTTATAAATGTACAGGATCTAAGGAGTCTAATGAATTTCAATAGACTATACTTTAAATAATTATTTATGTAGATTATTATAATTATTATTTATCAAATTCCTGACCATTGACCATTAGGTTATTAGGCAACGAGCTCTCCAATACTTCTTTACAATGCAGTCCAAACTCTTAAGAGCAGAGAACACGTCCAGATGGGCAACGTCCGTGACTTGTCCAGAATCCCACAAAGGACATAAAGGTGAGGCAGTCATATTCAAGCGAAACAAATGAGCACGAAGGCAACCATGTCCAGTCAATAGTCTAAACTCAGCCACAGCAGTAGCAGAAGGAGAGTCCGAGACATAGTCAGCTTTTAATAGCACTTTCCATGACTTATTTTCAGTAGCACTAACAGCAGCATTACGAAAGGACTTTTTTATAAATCTTATTGATTTCAAGTTTAGCAAAGTGAAGAGATAAGTCTCTGGAAGACGTCTGGAGAATATCCGTACCTTTTTTTGCCAAAACGTCCACCATCTCATTTCCCCAGAACCCACAATGTGATGGCACCCACTGGAAAGCAGACTTTGTCTGAATTCTGCTCAACAGCTTCCTGCAGCTCTGGACACGAGCATTTTGTTTTCCTAGGTTACTCGCTAAGGCCTGAAGGGCAGAACCTGACTCCGATGAAATTACAGCCTTATCAAGAGGAGAAAGACGGGCAGAAAGCTGTTGAAGGGCTAAATGGATGGCCTGGGTTGTATGAGAGCTAACATGTAGGTTTAAAAGGAAAATAGACCACAGAAGACGCCAGCACCAGGACCTCGTGTGAAATCCAAAAGGGAACCATCAGTGTAAATATGAAGCCACTCACCAGGAGGATAGCGAATAATAATGTTTCCAAAGAGATGCCACGAAAGCAGTTGTGCATAGGTCGTTTTTCTCACATTCAAAGTCAAGTCCAATCTGACACCGAGAACCATAAACTCCAGTGGATTTATGTGAGTTAACAATTCATAGGCATTATATTATCGTTAATGGCATTATATTGAGCGTTCTCCTGGAGGTTGAATGAAGCCCTTCTGAGTCTAAATTACGTACCCTGTTACAATCGTCATGCCAAA